>BCLG01000749.1:130403-158727 GCA_001602295.1 Zoysia matrella | reverse complement strand
GCCGGTCCACGCCGTCGCCATGGACCTCACCGGCGCTGGGGCGGCTCACTGGCGGGAGGGCGGGCGGCTCGGCCGGAGGAAGGGCAAGGCGGCGCGCTGAGACTCTCCCTGTGCTCGAGCAAGCAGGGGAGGCACGGCAGTGCATCGACGTCAGTTGCAGAGGCGACGCACGGCGGCGGCACACGATGTTAGGGCAGGAGCGGCGTCGAGGAGCTCGGGATTCCGATGGAGGAGCTCGATGATGATGCGAGGATCCTTTCCTTGGGCTCAGTTTCGCCGGGGAATCGCCGAGGAGCACCGGCCACAGAGGAGGGCGGCGCGCCATGGCAGCGAGCGACGATAGCTCGGCTCCGATCGATTTCCGACTGAGCACAGCAGACCGCTCGAGTCAGCAGCTAGGGGCAGAGGTGCCTAATTGGTCTGGAGCTAAGGGAGCTCGCCGGAGAGCGGAAATTGCGGCGGCGATTGATGAGCAGCGGTGTCCGGTAACGAAGGGGAAAAGGTTGATTCGGGGCCCAATTCTGGGTGGAGGAGATGCGGTGCGTGGTCCCGACAGTGGGAGGGACAGGGCGCGAAGTTGGAGCTGAGGTGAGGGACAAGGCCGACAGCGGCTTGGTCGCCGGTGGCTGGAACGGCAAAGGCGGCAAGGAAGAGCTCGCGGTTTAGTCGGGGAAACATCGTGTGAGAGCGGCGAACACGTGGAGGAGCACGTGTCCGAGGTGAAGGGCGCCCGCTCGGTGCGTGGCTAGGCGCGTGGCGATGCCCGCGCGGTCTCCTGGCCAAGCGGTGCCGAGGAAGAAGACAGGAGAGCAGGGGATAGGGATAGAGAAGACGCTGACAGACGGGACCCACGACTTCTTTCTATTTTTCTGATTTTCCGGAATTTCAGCAGCAGCCTCTGTTTTTCCCTCAAAAGGTCAACCTCCCGAGCTCCGATGAATATAAAATTTTGCAGGGTTGAAGAACTTTTCAGGATGAACAACTTTCGTTTTAGTATTATCTTCAAATTCTGAATACTTTTAATTCTATAAAATTCGGAGGATATATGGCTATCTGAAAGGAGTAAATTAATTCGAACGGGGTCAAAAGGTTCAAAAGAACTGGCCTGGTTTGGAATTCAAGGAATTCGATGGGCTCTAAATTAAAAATGATTGAGTTCAAAGGAACTGAGCGGACTTGAATTTCAGGATAATTGATTAGATTTAGGCTTTAGGGAATTGGAAATAAAAACGCTGGAAACGAACGGAAAGAAAAGAAGGCCAACGGAGTCATTCACTTGTCACACCTCAATTTTCAATATTGTGAAATTTTCAATTTAGATAAGTTTTTAATTTAGTGGAGTTTTCGCCTTTTGAAATAGGAACGAAAAGAAGAGGTGAGAAGTAGAAAGAAAAATGTTAGGGTGAAAGTTAGAAAAATTTTGAATTACGCATTTTTAAACTTGTTCTAAAATTCGGGATGTCACAGCTACGACCGCACGCGTGTGTGCCTCATGTGTGCCTAGTGCGCAGTGGCAGTGAGGGGTTCGCCGTGGCTGGCGGTGAGCCGGGACGGCGGCGGCGGCGGCGCCAGAGGCGTGCGGGTGAGGGTGCCGGCGAGGGGGGCAAGGGCCTCAGCAGGAGGATCCCTCCCCGGGCGTGGAGCTGCGCACGGGTTCCAGGAACCTCGTGACGCGCTCGATTTCCCCCTAGGTGGCGTCACGATGGTCAGCGCTGTGAGCCGTGCCATGGCCGGCGGCGGGTCTCGTGGAGAGGTTGGATGGCGCACGCGTCGGCCATTTGGTGAGCTCTGTGAGTTTTCCTATGGTGAGGTGGTGCTGCTGGGCGATCCTATTGGGTTAGTGGCCGCCGGACTCGGAGGGAATCGACGGCGGTGCTAGGTGACCGGCGACGGGGAAGAAGGTGAAGGCAAAAATGTGGGCAAATTTCGCGTGGGAGAGGGTCAGTGCGGACCTGGGCAGTGCGGGGGCGGAGCTAGGGATGTGAGCGCGTGGTGCTAGAGGGGCTCTTATAGCCGACAATGCGGCGGAATTGGTCCGACCGGCGCGGCGCGACGTGTGTCAAGGCGGGTCCGTGCGCGAGCGGCGTGCCGGACAGCTGGCGCGCTGTGAAGGCAGTTGGCCGGCTTCGTGGCAAGCTAGGGAGGTGCTGAGTAGGCGGAAGCACTCCGGGCACGGTCGGCGCTCGCGACAGCGCCCCAATTCCGGCCGGCGGCTTGCCAACCCAGAGCTCGGCCTTAAGTGTGCAATGTGACAGGGAGCGGCGAGGATTTAGTGTTGACGGCCGTTGGTCGGCTGCGTGAGGCTTATGAGGAGTTACTCTGCCGGCGAGAGCGGGGGTGGTCACGGCGGAGCCCGGGTTTGACGGCGTTCGGCGATGGCGTCGCGTGTCCGCCTTGTTTTCCCCCAAAACCTGTTGCGGTTAGCTCTGTGGTGCGAGACGGCGGCCGGACGGTAAGTGATAGAGGGCATCGACGGCGTTCCGGGGCCGTCGGACGATGTACGGCAACGGCGTGGCAGGTGGCGCACCGGCCAGGTGGCGGGCGGCCCCTGCCCTGTGGGGCGCGCCGAAGGAGAAGGAGGCTGGGGCGCGCTGGGCGGGGCCGAAAGAAGTAGCAGGCCGGCCCAGTGAAGAGGTTTTGGCCCATGCGGGAAATTTGAATTTCCTCCTCCCAAAATTGGCTAGAGGTTAAAGCAATTTCCAAACTCCATTGAACAAGCAATTAAGTTCCAAAAGATTCGAAAGCGAGGGAAAAGAAAACAAGCACTTGACAAGTTTGAATTTTAAATTTTTGAATTTTTTTCTATTTGCTAGGTTGTTTCTAATTTAATCTCAATTTGGAAAATTTTAAGAAAAGACCTAAAAAACTATGTTGTCAAGATAATTTTTTTTTAAAAAAAACTCCTCATTTTTCTTGGTTTGAATTTTGGGATGTGACAGGAGTAGACGAACTGCATGCTCTCCGTCGGTAGAAGCTGCGAGGGATGAGAGAACAAGCCCGGGGGAGAGGATTCGGAGCAGAAGGAAGCGCAGGGGCATCGTCATCGCTCATGCAGCATTGCAGCTACTGAGGTCTTTAATTTACTGAGTACGCTGTATAACATGTCTGATAGGTATATTGAGATCAGCAACTGCCAAATAAAGTTCTAATTAGCATCTAAAATTTAATTTTCTAAAAGTGACTTAAGATTATTTTTTTTCATGATATATCAGTCTGTTTGACATTATTGTTTCAGATTCTGATAATAGGAAGAAAGTAAGCAACAGACCATTTGCAATTGATTTTTGTGCCATTGTTTCATAAAAACTTGATTTTTTTTCAATTGTAATTTGAAGTTTCGAACATATCTAAATAAAACCTATAATTAATAAAAAGAAGAGGTCTTGTACACATGTCCAGCTTGGCCCACTAAGACCCAGCCCACATGCCACCCCCTGTTTAATCGTCTTCCTCCTCACGCCAGCGTCCAGACTCGTACAGAACACAGTAAACAGAGAGAAAGAAAGAGAATAGAGAGAGCTCATACTCCGGTGATGAATTAGGAATAAAGGAATGGGGAAAATGATCCATGGACAGAAATCAGACCAATTTTGAGGTGTACTCATCTTCATAATGATATAATATATTTTTATCACAAAATGTTTCACCAATTTAAGAATGGAGGAACTATATATATTTTTTTAAGAAAATAGAAAAGCTTTTTTAGCCTTTGCGTATTCGCACAACTGGAGTTTCACTAGCAATACCAAAGGGTAAACAAATTGATGATCAAATATCAAATCTTGCATGTCGCTGAACATGAATGCGTAAAAGATGACTCTGTTTGAGCTCATTATATTTAAGCAATTACAGTTATGCTGAAAATAGATAGTTCTGTCTTATCAGCACATAATACATTGGAGGAATAAATTCTTCAAGCATTAAGCAGATATCTTTAGATAAGTTTGGAGAGATAAGGTCTCCATCTTCGTACTATAGAGATGGTGAGTATAAGACAATATATTTGTATTTTAAGACCTTTAACACCATAGGATTTTTGACTTGTTGGTTACGATTATAGTTACGGTCTCTTTTGACATAGCTTATCTAAAATTGATTATCTGTGAAATTATTAAGTTTGACATTGTAGTTTCTCAAAATGTGCTTTCCACGCAGAGAGGAAATTTTACAGACTATGATAAATGCCTCGTCATCTCATTACCTAAACATAAGGAAAAATAGCAAGAAGTCCCCTTGCCGTCTTTGACAGGGTATTGCAAACTTTGATGGCAACAGTTTGGACGAGTGCCGCCTGGTAGGTTGTTTGTGTGATAAATTTCGATAGCAGTCCCCCTATCTGACAGGAGCGTGTCATGAATTCAACAAGATAATCTCTCTGACTTGGTTCCATCTAGATGGTCGCCGAAGGAATCTGGACATACGATTTGCACGAATCAATTGTTATGTGCCACCGGAGTCAAAATATGTGAATAATCAGGTACTTCGCACGATGGACAGAGGGCCAAGTGATAAAAAAAAAAAATCCTCCAGCGTCATCCTGGGAGCCTGGAGCAGAACACGAGATGACATGTTCCGTCCAACGAAACTGCAAGATTGCAACGAACAGAAGAAAGTGTGAAGCCTGGAGCAGCCTCATCAGGCAGCAGTGTTCGTTGTTCTGAATTTCTGAAGCTCATTTTCTTAGGGGCAGATGAGCAGTGATAGCGGACTTTATTTTCAGTCTTCAGGTGTAGAAACCCATCCAATGCAATGGCGCGCTGCACTTAGGGCTGGTAATGAATTTTCACTGAGCTGGGCCAAATTTTTCTGTTTTTATTTAATTAATAAAGAGCTGAAATGTGCTGTGGCCCGCTTGGGCAGATATCTATATCTTCTCTTTGATTTTGTTTCTTCAGCACATTTAGTCAAAGCACAAACAAAATTTTCTATTGTAAACGCGATCAAATAAAATGTTACTCATACCTAAGATTTTTGAACTGCTATTTCTATTGCACTTTTCAATCTATAGGAGAAGGTTCTAACCATACATATCTATATATAGAACGCAGAGGCGGAAAGGTAATTCCATTTTCTAAAAAAATATGTATATTCTGGAGAAATAATTATCTGCCTAGTCTTTATGATTATAAAAAGCATGGTACATGATAACATCAAATACCATGCAATTTGCAGTATCATCTTCCTCCTGACAAGTCAGATACAGTACCAAAGCTCATGTTTGAAGATGGAGATGGTATGGGATATGACATATAGGAATCAAGCCCTCTATTTTGCAGCAGGGCTAGAATGTTGAAGCTCAAGTGTGCCGACTCCAGCTCCGGAACTGGTTTGTCTCCATCGAGGTAGTCCATGACCTGCAGCATTCTTGGCCTTGAATTTATCGACGGGTGAGTACATAGCAGTCCAAGCTTTAGCACAAGGTTCTCCTCTTCAATGTTATAGTTGCCTTGCAGCCTCGCGTCCACTGTCTCAAGTAGCGTCCCGTTGAGCCAATGCTGAAGCACCCAATCAACCAACATGATTTGATCTCCTTGTGAGCCTTGTTTTATTGGCCTTTGGCCACATGTGACCTCAAGGAGGAATGTACCAAAAGCAAAAATATCTGTGAGAGGTGACACCTTGCCTGTGCGTATCAGCTCCGGAGCGAGGTATCCCATGGTGCCAACCATATGTGTTGTCTGGGGGTCACTGCCATGGTCATACAACCTCGAGAGGCCGAAATCACCGAGCCGTCCATTCATTTCCTTGTCAAGAAGAACATTGCTCGCTTTGATGTCCCGGTGGATGACAACTTTATCCCACTTCTCGTGAAGGTAGAACAAACCAGCTGCAACACCTTTGATGATCCGAAACCTCTGATCCCAATCCAGCACTGGCTTCTCTCCTTGGTAGTGCAGATATTTGTCAAGGCTTCCATTTGACATGTAGCCATAAACCAAAAGAAGTTCACCTTTTCTCCGACAATATCCAAGTAACTGGACAAGGTTGCGGTGTCGGATGCGACCAATACTTACAACCTCAGCAACAAACTCTTTCATTCCCTGCCTTGACTCATGGGACACCTTCTTCACAGCAACCTCCAGTTTAGATGTCGGAAGGACTCCTTTGTACACCCCGCCGAAGCCTCCTGTTCCTAGAAGGTGCTTCTCCTTGAATCCATCAGTAGCATGGAACGAATCCTTATATGAGAATCGGTGTGGCCCAAACTCAACCTCCCAATCTTCCCGTAGCTCAGCGTACCTCTTGTGCTTTCGCACAAATATAACTGCAGCGATACCTAGACCGAGGAGGAGTGCAGCTGTGGCAATTGGGAGAAGGATTTCCATGACCTTGGATTGCGGCTTTGGGCCAAGGCGAGGTAGCTTTGGCAGTTTGCCGATGTCGATCGCCGGAGCAGGCCCATCCATGGCGAAGCTCCAGCCTAGTATGTAGTGTCGAGAATTTATCGGGCCGGTAGCGGATGAGAATCCAACATAGGACGGCTCCAGCAGGACACCTGAGAGGTTGTAAGGCACAGAAACGAGTGGCCTTACTGGTTTGGACATCCCAATTGGAGCGATAGTGACGTTGATCCGTGGAGCCTCGTGATCGTAATCCACCCACGCCTGCATCACCGCGCCACTGATCAGGTTCATGCCTTGGAAGCTGCCGTTCCCATCGTCATAGTAACCTGCGGCGTGAGCGTCAACGGAGTGGAGGCCGTCGATGTTGACGCCGACATGGTTGTTGTTCATGTCCTGGAACTCGACGTTCTGCATGGTATCGAGCTCGGCGGCGAAGAAGTGGTTGCTGGAGTTGCCGTTGTTGTCGATGTTGGCGAGGCCCATGTACTGTGCGGCCAGCGGGGAGGAGAGGCCCGTGCTGGGTGCCACGGTGAAGGCGATGCCATGGCAGCTGAGGTCTGGGTAGTTGGACAGGATGGCGAACGCGAAGCAGGCCGAGAAGGACCGAACGGTGCCCTCGGACGAGGAACGGAAGCGCACAGGGACAGGGTGGAAGGCGTGGCCCTTGAGCTGGCTTGAGCCGTTGGTGAGCTCGAGCAGACCATCTTCCCTGATAGTAGCTGTGCCGTCCAGGGTGAGATTGGCGCCGGCGAAGCCGGAGAAGACGAAAGGGTCCTGGCCAACGCCGCCACCGATCGCTGCAGCAGGATTCAAGAAGAGCAAGACGACGCCAGCATGAAGAACAAACGACGCAATCATAATGCAATCCACAAACGTGTCAAGTGCTCTGCAGAAGCAGAACTGCGAAGCACTGAGAGAGGCTGTCACGGTGGAGTGGGGGAAACTCCGTGGTTGCTAATGTATGGCTATCTGAAATCTTAACTTATTTTTGCTTAGTTTGAAGCAGTCAAAGCGGAGAATATAATATCTCTGGTGTGCGCATCACATTTCCTTCGCTGCTTACAAGTCGTCGGTCAGTGAAGACGACGTGAGCAAGGTTTTTCCAGACATTGACCGGTCCTGAATTTCTCATCACACGTAAGTTAGAAAGAGCCGAATACCCATGTTCAACTTTGGTTGCCTGTAAGGCAGGACAATGCAGCTGTCGCTTTCGCCCAAATCAATTGGACAGCAGTGATGTTCAGAGATGATTAATTTTGATGTTCACATGTTCGTTTTCAGAAACAAGGAGCATAAGGCAGCAGTCTTGTCTTTCTTATTGTTTTTGCGACATTCTATTTTCCCATATTTGAAGAAACGAAGGTGAAGCTGTGATTAAATTGATCAAGAACTCTTGACAAAGTTAAACACAAACTTCTAATGAATACTAATTGCAAGCTTTAATGGGACTCAGTACATCGGAAAAATAAAGAAAGAAAAGAGCTTAAATAAATTGTTGAAATGTGTGATCTAAAAAAGCAGGGACATGGATCGACAATTCAGATCATCGTACTCCTGAAAGGCTTGACATGGTGGACATCATTTCTACCACAGATGAAGGGTAAGACATGACGTACGAGTCGAACCCTTCGTTCTGCAAAAACGCAAGAGACCGGAAGCTTTGTTGTGTTGGCGCCAGCTCCGGCAACAGCATGTCTCCGTGTAGGTACTTCACCACTTGTCGCATGCTAGGCCTCGCCTGGGAAAGGGGATGTGAACACAGCAGTCCTAGCTTAAGCACTAAGGATACCTCGCCAATATTGTAGCTTCCATGGAGCCTTGCATCCACCGTCTCAGTTAGTGATCCTTTGTGCCAATGATCGACAACCCAATCAACCAGGACGACTTGGTCACCATCTGAGTCTTGCTTGATGGGCCTTTGCCCACAAGTGACTTCAAGAACAAATATGCCGAAGGCGAACACATCAGTCAAAGGTGTCGCTTTACTGGTGCGCCCAAGCTCAGGAGCTAAGTACCCTATGGTGCCAACCACATGAGTGGTATGCGGGTCGGCACCGTGATCATAAAGCCTTGCGAGGCCAAAGTCGCCTAGTCGTCCATTCATCTCATTGTCGCGTAGAACATTGCTAGCCTTGATGTCACGGTGAATAATCACTTTCTCCCACTCTTCGTGGAGGTAAAGTAACCCTGATGCGATCCCCTTGATGATATGAAACCTCTGGTTCCAGTCCAGAGTAGTTGGCATGCCACTGTCACTGTACAAGTGCTTATCGAGGCTGCCATTGGACATGTACTCGTAGACCAAGAGGAGCTCACCTTTTCTTCTGCAGTAACCGAGCAACTGCACCAGGTTACGATGTTGTAGACGGCCAATGCTAACAACCTCTGATATGAATTCCTTCATGCCCTGCTTTGAGTCATGCGACACCTTCTTGACTGCTATCTCTAATTTGGAAACTGGAAGCACTCCTTTGTATACCCTCCCAAACCCTCCAACACCGAGCAGGTTCTTGTTCTTGAATCCATCGGTGGCATGGAACAAGTCCTTGTATGTGAACCGATGCGGGCCGAATTCGACCTCCCAGTCTTCCCGCAGCTCGGCGTACCGTAGTCGTCGCCGCACCGCAAGAAAGGCAATGGTTCCCACGGACAAGATGAGCGCTGCCGTGGCTGTTGGCGGGATGATTTCTGCCAAGTTGGCTCTGTGCTTTGGGTTAAAGCGTGGCAGCTTTGGTAGCTTGGCGATGTCGATGGCTGGAGCAGGTCCATCCATGGCGAAGCTCCAGCCGAGAACGTAGTGCCTCGAGTTGAACGACCCCGTCGCCGACGAGAAGCCCACGTACGCCTCGTCGGCGAGCATCGTCGAGAGGTCGTAGGCTATTGACAGCAGCGGCCCGACGGGCTTGGCCATCTTCAGGGGAGCCATGGTGACGCTGATCCGTTTTCCCTCACCGTCGTAGTCTACCCACACCTGCATCGCCTCGCCGCTCGCGAGCGTCAGGTTGTGGAAGCCGCCGCCACTGCCGTCGTAGTAACCGGCGCTGGCCGACGCCACAGATACGAGGCTGTTGACATCAACGCCGATGTGGTTGCCGTTGATGTCCCGGAACTCGTTGTTCTGGTCGATGTCAAGCTCGACGCCGAAGAGGTGGTCGGCGGCATCGCCGTTGGTCGTGCCGTTGACAAGCCCCATGTACTGGCTCGGAAACGCGGTGGAGAGGTTGTAGCTGCCGGGGGCGACAAAGAGGACGATGCCGTGGCCGCAGGCGTCCGGGTCCGGGCAGAGGATGCCAAAGAGGAAGGAGGCCGAGAAGGACCGCGCCGCCGCCGTGCCGTTGCGGAAGCGGAACGGGGCCGGGTGGACGGCGTGCGCCTTCTGCCGCAGCGTGCCGTTGGTGAGCTCGAGCAGGCCGGCGGGCGTGACCACAGCCGCGCCGTGCAGGGTAAGGTTGGCGCCCCTGAAGCCTGAATAGACGAAGCGCTCGTCGCCGGCGCCGTCAACGTTGACGCCGACGAGCAGGGCGTACAAGCAGACGACGAGTGGTAGTGGTCTCTTGCGACTGCAAGGCATGGACATGCTTAAGCTTGGGCGTCGCCCCATCTGCCGAACGAGCGACCAGTGTGTTTGGAGCCAGCCAGACGGTGCATGCAGCGCTTGCAAAAACCTGCTTAAAAGGCAACCGATCGAAGAGGTTTACAAATTTCACAGGAGCATAAACAGGTCTGTCTGGCTGTCCCTGGGTCGTCTTGGCTAGTACTATTTGACTGGGCGATTTGACTGCTATGTTAGCATGATTCAGACTTTCAGAGGGAAATCTCGTGTGATGGCCTTATAAGCAATAAGACTGCAAAGTTAACTATTCTGCAGAACATACAGAGATGATATATATATATATATATATAGTGGTTATAATTTTCTCCTATCGACTAATTAAAGCTCTATCGCAAGGTGCAGTAGAAGTAGCAGTTCAGATATTACAGTAGAAAATTTTGTTCGTACTTTTGACTAAATGTGCTGAAGAAACAAAATCAAAGAGAAGGTATATGCCCAAGCCTGCCACAGCACATTTCAGTCCTTTGTTAATTAAACAAAAATATACAAATTTGGCCCGGCTCAGGTAAGTCGAAAATCCGATACCAGTCGACCACTCGGCCCAAATACAGCCTGCCATCTCTTTGGATGGGTTTCTGTGTCTGAAGACTGGTGGTACAGTCCGCTGTCACTGCTCATGTGCCCCTAAGAAAATGAGCTTCAGAAAGTCAGAACAACTAGACACTGCTGCCTGATGAGGCTGCTCCAGGCTTCACTTTCTTTTCTGTTCGTTGCAATCTCTGCTGTTTCATCGGACGGAACATGTCGTCTCGTGCTCTGGTCCGGTCTCCCAGGATGAGGCTGGAGGATTTTTGGATCACTTGGCCCTCTGTCCATCACACATTTTGACTCCGGTGGCACATACTAACAATTACTCAAAACTGCACGTTGCGCGTTTCGTATTAAAAGAGGAATAGAATTCAGAACAAATTACAAAGGGCACGAAAAAAAAAAAACGAAACAACAGACAATTACAAAGGCAATAAAAAACGGCCGAGAAAACACCTCCGCATAAGCACAAAGCTGGGCCAGCTCCAACACCTTGTTAGCCACTCTGCACGGGAGGTTGGGGAGGTTCTTGAACACGCAATTATTCCGCTCCAACCATATCATCCAAAGGGTGAGCACAAACAGAGAATCAAAAGGCCGACGCCTAAGCTTAGGAAGCCGCTACGTTTGGCGAGCCACCAATTAACAACGGATTGATCCCCAAAGGACCAAAGATGCTGCAAACCGAACCTTCGGAGTACCAAGAACTAGATCTCCCTGCTGAAAACACAAGAAAGAAAAAGATGGTCGATACATTCTGGGGCTTGGCTGCACAAGGCGCAAGGCCCAGAATTAGGCAGACCATGACGTTGAAGACAATCCGAAGTCCAACAGCGACCAAGCAACAACAACCACACAAAGAAACGGCACTTGTTAGGAGCCCTGGTCTTCCATAATTGTGCCGCCCCTAGGACTGTTGACTGACCAATGAACATGGCCTGATAGGCGGAACTAGAGGAGTAAACCCCGTCACTAGACCACTTCCAAATGAAACGGTCCTCAAGAGCAACAACCTGGAGGATCTCATATAAACGCAAGAACTTCAGAATGCATTGGACTGAAAGAGCACCTGCAAGGTCCTGTATCCATGCATGGCCCATGAGTGCCTCCGCGACCAGGCGTGTCCGACAAGGACGAGACCTCACGACAGCGAGCAGATTAGGAGCAATGTCCGAGATACATGCTCCATGTAACCACGGATCAGACCCGAAGAGGAAAGTGTGACCATCGCCGAGCTCTAAAGAAGTGGAGACTCGGAAGAAAGCCTTGAGGTTTTTATCCCTCGTGATCTGGAGTCCTGTCCAAGGGCGCGAAAGGTCTGAACGTTGGAGCCACATCCAGCGCAACCGCAATGCCAAGCCAAGCATGTCAAGGTTCATGACCCCTAGACCGCCCAAGGCGAGTGGGCGCTGAACACGGGGCCACGCGACCAAGCATTTCCCTCCTGAAACCACCTCAGTCCCAGTCCAAAGGAAGGCTTTCATGATCTTGTTCAGAGCCTTCGTCACCCATGGCGGCAAACGCAAAGCGATGGCCACGTAAATCGGCATGGCAGATAGAGTTGTCTTAATGAGCACCAGCCGACCACTCCTATTGAGCAGTTTACCTTTCCAGGATGCAAGTCTATCAGCGACCTGATCAACCAGTGGTTGGAAAGCCGACTTCGGCAACTTCTTGACCGAGAGAGGGAGGCCGAGATAACGGACCGGGAACTTGGCCACCGTACAAGGGAAGAGATCGGAGAGAGTCTTAAGCTCCTCATCGCCACAACGAATAGGGGTGACTTGGCATTTCTGAAAGTTCGTAGATAAGCCTGACGCTCCTTCAAAGAGGGCGAGGATCGAACGGATCAGCTGGAGATCACCCCTTGTTGGAGAGGCAAAACAACCAAGTCATCCACATAAAGCGAGGCACGGTGTGGGATGTTTCGCACCCCAAGCGACCGCAAAAGGGAGCAGTCGTCGGCTCTCCACAGCATCGCGCTAAGAGCCTCCATGACCAGCAAAAGCAACATGGGGGAGAGCGGATCACCCTAGCGTAGGCCCCCGAGATGAGGTATCCTCTGTCCCGAATCGCCATTAAGGAGGACCCATGTACTAGCCGAAGATAGGATAGCCGGTATCCAATCTCGCCATCGGGAACAGATGTGGCAGAACTGCTCAAAACACTGGACAACTCGCTTAGGATCGATCTCAAATGATATTGAACAACAATACTCAAATAGTACAACATGAGTGATAATATAAAATATAGGAAACCGATTAAAGTCTTACAATAAAGTTCAAATGGTCTTAGGAGAGATAAGTTAAAATAGAGTTTAAAACATAGCGGAAGTGTTACAAAAATGATACGACGGTTTTCAAATATGAAACATATCTTGCTCTAAGACATGCTTCAATCCTCGCGATCAGAAGTAGGTGAAGAAGGAACCCAGTCAACAGACCAGTCTGCAAGGGGTTCACCTTCCCACATCACCTTACCGCAGCAGTCACACCAGCTACAAAGAAGAAGAGCTACACCACAACAAAAAAAGAAAACAACAAACTGTGAGTACTAATTACTCAGCAAAACTTACCCGTAAAAAATGGCCAACTATAGCCAACTCCTAATCATGAGAGGCTGACTCACAGATATGGCTATTTGCATAAAACATAGCATTATTAGTAGATCTTTACTTTCATTTTTTAGCTGGTAAATTAAGTTCAAGGATTGTAAATTTAATTGGCACTAAAAACTATAGCAAACATGGTTGTCAAGTAATTACCTATAAACTAAGCATGACATTTCATATTATTAATTAAGTCTAGTTATTACTACGACATGACACAGTGAACAAGCGGTACTCGTTACTGTGAGGGGCAGCGATTATAATCGATTTACACCAGCTGAGAAAACCCGAAGTACACAACACGTACGAGCTTCCTGAAAGCCGTACGTGGCAACTTTTCACAACAATACCATAGAGCCGGTCCAATGCGCACCTCTCCCAAGCACATGGTACTCCATGCAATCACCACGTCGAGTGCATCTATGGTTAGATTCAAAGCTTTTCTCTACTCCCCGCCGAAAAAGAGGTATGGTTATGTCCAACCACTACGGTATCGAGCTACGTCGGTTTTCTGAGTCCCACGTCCCCAGTATGCATTCGGTACTGTTCACACTTGCTCAACAGGGCTACACTCGAATCGGTCCTCAACCGATACAGACAGGGCTACCACACTCTGGCTATGAGTCCACACAGGAAACATGCCTTCATGCCAAACTACTCTCTACCCGATCTCAGGTTTAACATTTGAGGGGATATGGGTAACCAGGGTAACCACCTATAGCTCGCGAGTGAGGTTTCTCATTCACTCGACTTCTACCGTCAATTATGACTTAGCCTAGCTCTACATCGAGTTACCTGTACCAATATACAAGCAACATGGGTAATTGGCACTATCAGACAGTCTATGGTTTTCAAACAACTTCTACAACTTAATGCACAGTATATTAAACATATAATACATTGCGATAAAATAAAAGAATTTTAAAATAAGGTTAATGCACCAGGGCTTGCCTTCGGTTTGCTGAGAGTTAGCATAAACAAGTGGAAGATCTTCAGCGACGGACTTCTCCAGAGCAGCTAGAGCAAATTGCTGGTCTTCCACATCGTTTCTTAAGTGCATGAAATGATATGTGAGAGTGATTAGCTATGCACCTAATAAAAATGCTAAGGTCATGCGATGACAAGATCAGCATGCGATGATATGCTCATGAAGGCGTATGACAGGGATTGTTATGCAAATGCTTTCATGCGGATGGAGTTTATTAAATTAACACGCCATCTGTAATTATATGACAAGTTTCTGATTTTTGCGTAACAGAATGAATTTCTATACTATATTAAATGGGTCATAATAGGGAAATTACTTCTAAGTTTCCTTAATATGGTTCTTGAAGGCATAAACTACCATTTTAGTTGCTCATAATATTGATAGGGTTATAAACTAATTTTTGAACAAATTTTACCATTTATTATTAACATATGAATTTATAATGAATTCCACCCTAGCTAAGAGTAAATAATCATTTATAAATAATCTAGAGGCACATAAATTCTAGTTAATTCTAGGATGATAGAAATTAATTAGTAGAAGCTAAATATAAAACTTTTACATTTTAATGATGCATGAAAATGATGATATGCATGTATGTACAATACACCTTATTTAACTAATAGAGATAATTCCAATGCAGAAAATGCAACTTTGACAGTTCTAAAATATTATACATGATGAGATGATTCCAATGATACATTATTTGCAATTTTTGAAGCTAGGATGAAGTTTCTGTGATTTTTACAAGTTTTAAACCTTTTTCTGATTATTTAATTGATTAATTTCACGAGAATAAACAGTAACAGAAAATTTGGGCCGCTCGGCTTGGCCTGCCTGGCCAACTGGGCCGTGAAACACTGGCCTAACAGGGCGGCCACAGGGGGCTTGCGGGCACGCGGCCCAGCCCAAGTGCAGCCAAAACGGCCGCGCCAGGCACGGCCATGGCGTCGGCTCACCGGCACGCGGTGGCGCGCTCGCCGGAATCCAGTCGCCAACGACGGGGGCGATGAGGTCAAGTGCCAGGAGGGTCGCCGTGGCGCGAGGAGGGCGGGGATGGAGTCAACGGTCACGGATCCTCACCGGAAGAGGCCGGCGGCAACGGGCGGCGCGGTGCAGGGTTCAGCGGCTCTTCTCGGATGATGGCGTCGATGAGGAGCAAGGTGGCCGTCCCCTAGAGCTCCGATGTGGAGCGGGTCTGCACAGGAGAAGGGTCAAACGGATGCGCGAGGAGGCGTGCTCCTTCTCTGGACCAGCGGCGCGAGCAGGGGCTCACCAGGCAGGGAGCACGATGGCTCGGATGGAGCTCGATTGAGAGAGAACGAGAGAGAGCAAACGAGGGAGGGGGTGGCGTGCAGGGCTCTGGAGGAGTTTTATCAATCTAGTGCGGGGCGCTGGCTTCCAGAAGAAGGAAGCTGGGGAAGGAGAGGGGCTGACAGGCGGGCCCCGCATGTCAATAGCAGTCCAGCCAAGCTTAATACTTAAGCAGTTTTGGGACAAAAGCGGAACGAGCAAATGAACTTGGGTTGACTTAAAACTTGATAGGATGGATCTGTGACATATGTTCTCCAACATAAACGACATGCACAGGGTTTTTCAAAAGAACGAGGAAGATATGTAATTTCGAAAATTGCTAATAGATAAGGATAGTTAAAAAATCTGCTGGAAGCAATGTCAAGCTTAATGCTTAGGCATTGTGAGAGCAGAAACGGAATGAGCAAATGATCTCGAAAAGGGTTGAAATTTGGTAGAACCTTTCTCCACCCTGTGGTCTACAACATAACCAACATGCACAGGTTTTTCCTAAATAGGATGAAAGATATTGAATTTCGAATTCAGTTAACCGATAAGGAGACAAAATCTGCTGCAAGAACAGTTAACCAACTTCGGGGTATTAAAGAAATTTCTCATGAGCTCTAATGTGAACAAAACTTGGTGGAGATGTTCTTGACCAAGTCTTCTCCCATCCTTCCGACATGCACAGGCACATCCAAAAATACTGTGAGTTATGGAATTTTGAAAACAGCTAACTGTTAAGCGGATAGAAATCCGCCGAAGGTAGATCTGTTAACCAGTTTCTAAGGTCTGAAAAGACTAACTCCACAGTTCTGAAAATCTTGAAGTTTGGCAAGGAGGTAGACCATTTTTGGAAGGAATTTTTTTATAATCATGTTAAATTTCAAACTAGATTTGAAAGTACAGGATTTAGAAGATATGTACCCGTTAAGGATACGATGTTTTGGCTTGGAGTAAGCCTGAAGGATTTGGCCAACCTTAGAGTAATGTCCTTCCAAAATTTTTTGGTTTCTCTACTTCATAACTTTTGTTTCCAAAAGTTTTGAGCTTTCTCCTTTTTGGAAGGTTTGAATGTATGAAATGTTACAGCCCTCCCTCTTAAAGAAATCTCGTCCCGAGATTTAGAAAGAAAGAGGGAGTAGCGGGAAAAAGGAAACTTACAGAGATTAGAGAAACTCGAGAAAATTGATACGGAGATACTATTCAATTTCCCATATAGCTTCATCTCTAGAGTGATTACTCCATTGAACTTTACAGAACCTAATGGTCTTGTTGCGAGTAACCCAATCTTTGTGATCAACAACGCCGATTGGATACTCGAGATAAGTGAGATCTTCTTGCAATTGCTCAATCTCAGGAATCACAACATCTTAAGGTAGCTTTAAGCATTTTTTGAGTTGTGATACATGAAAAATATCATGAACTCCTTATAATTGAGATGGCAATTCCAGTCGACGACGGTGCCACATTTTTTCAGAACTTGGAATGGACCAATATATTGGAGAGCCAACTTTTCTCTTATCCCAAAGCGTTGCACATCCTTGATAGGAGATACCTTTAGGTAGACATGATCACCTATTTGGAATTCTAAGGGACGACGTCTTTTATCGGCATAACTTTTTTGAAGAGATTTAGCGGCCTTTAAGTTCGCTTGAATGGTTCGAACTTTCTATTTGGCTTGAGCTACTAAATCAGGTCCGAAATTCACTCGTTCACCGGTTTCAGACCAATTCAAAGGAGTTCGACATGAGCGACCATATAGAGCTTCAAAAGGTGACATTTTTATGCTCTCTTGATAGCTATTATTGTAGGAGAATTCCACAAAAGGCAAGTATTTACCCAATTCTTGCCACTAGTGAGAACACATGACCGAAGCATGTCTTCTAAGATTTGATTGACACGCTCAGTTTGACCATCGATCTGCGGATGATAAAGGGAGCTTCGAATTAGCTTGGTACCCAAACAAGCATGTCGTTGCTCCCAAAAGCGAGAGACAAACGAGCTTCCTCTATCCGACGCAATGGTCTTGGGTAACCCATGCAGACAAAGAATACGAGAGATATACAACTCGGCATACTTTCTGGTGTTGTAATTGTTGCTCACCGGAATGAAGTGTGCTGATTTTATGAGCCTATCCACAATGACCCAGATGGAGTCATGTTTCCAGGAAGTAAGTGGGAGTCCAACAATAAAGTCCATACTTATATCTTTCCACTTCCAACTCGGAATACTCAGAGGTTTGAGAGGACCTGCTGAGCGTAGATGATCCGCTTTGACTTTTCGGCAAGTGTCACACTCGAACACATACTTAGCAATTTCTCTTTTCATCCTTGCACACCAAAACTTCTGTCGAAGATCATGGTACATTTTATTACTCCCAAGATAAATGGAGTATTTGGACATATGAGCCTCGTCCATGATCTTCTTACGAAGCTCATGATTTTTAGGTACCACAATACAGTTATTGAATCATAAGGTACCCTCATCATCCTATTTAAATGGTATTGATTCTCCATTCTTGAGCCGTTCTTTAATTTTCAGCATACCCTCATCTTTCCTTTGGGCCTCAATTATCTCTTCCCGAAGAGTCGGAACAAAAGCAAGATTATACAGTGCCCCATGAGGTAGAACTCTGATGCTCGGTTCAGCTTCAAGAGAAGGTAATGTTGCTGAAACTTGACAGTTGTAACAATAGGATTTGCGACTAAAGGCATCGACAACTACATTGGCTTTGCTAGAATGATAGTGAATCTCCAACTCATAATCTTTGATAAGTTCTAGCCATCTTCTCTACCTCATATTCAGATCTTGCTGAGTGAAGATATATTTCAAACTCTTGTGGTCCGTGTACAGATACACAAGATTCTCCAAGAGAAAATGTCTCCATATCTTCAAGGCTAGAACCACAGATGTCAACTCTAGATCATGAGTTAGACAGTTTTGTTCATGACGTCGAAGTTGTCTTGAAGCATAAGCAATCACACGGCCTTCTTGCATTAAGATGCATCCAAGACCCGTACCAGAAGCATCACAATACACATCAAAGGGCTTAGTGATGTCGGGTTGGGTTAAAACGGGTGCAGTGGTCAAGTGCTTCTGAGTGTTTGGAAAGCTTATTCACAAGCACTATCCCAAACAAACTTGATGTCCTTCTTTAACAGCTCAGTCAGGGGCTTAGCAACATTGGAGAAGTTAGGAATGAACCTCCGATAATATCCGACAAGTCCAAGAAAGCTACGGACTTCAGTGACTGATTTGGGAGGCTTCCAATTCAGCATATCTTGCACTTTGCTTGGATCCACTCAATGCCTTCCACAGAAACAACATGACCAAGGAAAGGCACTTCTTTCAGTCAAAACTCGCACTTGCTGAATTTGGCATACGATTGATGATCTCTCAGTTGCTGAAGTACGATGCGAAGATGTTCAGCTTGTTCTTCTTCAGACTTGGAGTATATGAGAATATCATCGATGAATACCACCACAAATTTGTCTAACTCCGGCATGAATACTGAGTTCATCAAATACATAAAGTAAGCTGGAGCATTTGTTAGTCCAAAAGACATAACGAGGTATTCATATAGACCGTACCTCGTAGAGAAGGCGGTTTTTGGCATGTCTTTGACACGGATTTTAATTTGGTGATAGCCAGGATGAAGATCAATCTTCAAAAAAACCTTGGCACTAACCAATTGATCAAATAAGATATCAATGCGAGGTAGTAGTTATTTGTTCTTGATGGTGATCGCATTTAACGATCAATAATCCACACATAACCTCAGAGATTCGTCCTTCTTCTTCACAAAAAATAATCCACACATAACCTCAGAGATTCATCCTTCTTCTTCACAAAAAGAGCAGGACATCCCCATTGAGATGAGTTAGGACGAATGAAACCCTTGTTCATAAGCTCTTTCAATTGCACCTTCAATTCGGCCAACTCATTGGGTGCCATCTCATATAGTCTTCTTAAGATAGAAGCGGTTCCAGGTTGGAGGTCAATCTAGAACTCCACTTCTCGGTCTGGAGGCATATCCGGTAAGTTTTTGGGGAAAACATCTTGGATATTCCCACACTACTGGGACTTCCTCTAATCTTTGACCGTTATGTGACAAAGCAACGATGTAGCAGCTTGGGGATAAGATAATTTCAACAATGTTGGGCCATGGAGTGGAGAATTAAAATAAAATTCACGAGGAGCGACGTGCAACACGGATTTGAAATACTTCATCCATTTCATGCCCAAAGTCATATCTATTCCCGGCCCCTTCAACACTATAAAATTTGAGGGATAGATTCTTCCTTCTAGACTCAGAGGGGCGTGCTGGATTTCTTGAGTGGTGAATATTTTTCCACCGGAAGATGTAATAGCATAAGGTACTCTCGTAATGGTTGTGGTTATTTGGCACCTTTCCACACATGCCGTACTTATAAAATTATGTGTAGCACCGGAATCAAAAAATACGAACACAGAATGGTCATGTATGGAAAACATATCCGCGAGTACTTCTTCACCTTCTGGAATATCACCCAGAGCAGTGTAGTTGACTCGGCCAATCCTGGGCGCATTATTTCTTGGCTGAGGCGCTCTGTAGGCAGCTTGAGGACGGGCATTATTGTTGTGGTTGGGCTGCTGCCTCGACTGGCGACAATCTTTTACAAAGTGACCAGTCTTGCCATAGTTGTAGCACGGATAAGCGCCAGACCGTACACTTTGGAGAGCTTGCTGCAGTGGAGGTCTAGACCCACAAGTATGCTGCTGAGGTGGAGCATTAAGGGTCCTTGGCTGCTGAATGGAAGGAGGACGAAAGCTTCCCCCTTGCGGCCCTGCAGCTCAAAACCTCTGACTAGTAAGAGAAGTGATAGCAAGATGATACTTCAGAGGAGCTTGGCTTGAAGAACCAACCATCATCCTCTTCTTCTTCTTTTGCTCCTGATGGGTGTGTATGGCAACCTCTTGAGTGATAGCCGCACTCATCAAATCATTAAAAGTACCCTGGTTTTAGAGTGCCAGGCGATCACGGAGCTTTACTCAGACCTCTCTTGAAACACTCTTTCTTCCTCTGATCGGTGTCCACATGGTGAGAGGCATACCGCGCAAGGTGATTAAACTTGCGAGTAGTCATGCATGCTATCCTGACCCTGTCGAAGATTCAGAAACTCCTGCAGCTTGCGGTTCATAAGACTCTCAGGAATATGATGTGCACGGAAAGCAGCACAAAACTTTGCCCACTCGACTTGATGATCGGCGGGCAGTGCAGCTTCATAATTGGCCCACTAGGCTCCAGCAGGACCACAAAACTGTTGGGCAGCAAATAGAGTCTTCTGGTGTTCAGTGCACCTGATAAGACCAAACTTGGACTGAATGGTGCGAAGCCAGTCATCCGCATCCAGAGGATCAGCAGCATCAGTAGACACTAGCGGATGAGTTGCCAAGAACTCTGAGTAAGTTGCTTGCTGTGGCTTTTGAGGAGCTTGATTGACATTTGGTTCTGAACCAACATCTGCATCAACTTCTTTTGAGTGGCCATCAACTGTTCGACAGTCACTTGAGGTGGTGCTGGTGGAGCACTTGCGAAAGTGCTCCTTACTGGGAGGATTGCCCCTTATAGATCTCAGCCATGCTATGGGTACCCACCATTCTGTCATACAAGTGCATAAAATGTTAGTAAGGAACTCGATAGAAGTCATAGATGGAGAGAACATTAAAACAAGAGTATAAACATTCTCTCTGACCACAAGCGAGGTTCCTCACTTAACACCTTAATTAAGGTCAGCACACAAGTAAAAATTTTGCTTGACATGATAGCTTGTATATGAAATATGACCAAAAACAGCACAACACCAATTCTGTCCCGGACTGATAGCAGTCACAGAAATCACTTATGACACTGATAGCAGTCACAGAAATCACTTATGAGCTGAATAGAAAAGTCATAGAGGACTTTCATAGCTTTCCAATGCATATTTATTTGCCCTCATATGAGCAACAGATCAAAAGATATGAATTTTTCAAGCTGGCAGCAAAAGCTGAACTCAGGAATATCTAGGATTAGGACCTATTTGGCACTAAAGCTTGGAGATTTTTGGGTCAAGGGAACAAATGGAAAGGTATTTCAGACCCAAATAGGAGATTTAAATTTTTATTTTCAGAGGATATTTAGGTGTGTTGTGTTTTAACTTTCATGCAGATGCAATGTGATGCCATGATAATATATCAGTCCTACGTCCTCATCAAAATAAAAAGAATTGGTCTAATATAGTGACCATACAAAACTTCGGTGGCAAACTCGAACTCTCAAGACTCAGTTAGTCGCTTTCTAAATGAACTAATTCGAAGTTAGCATACCTGCAGAAAAAGAGATCATGCAACCACAGGTAGGCAATACGAAAAGAAAAACTTACGTCCCGTATCATTACCATACGGGGTGTCCTCAAGTAAGCCACGTCTTGAGAGACATGACCGTGATTCACATCATACGGCAAGAGGTACACACTTACCAGTAGGTGGCGAATAGCCGCACTCCCCATTAGGCGGCAAATGTTTTATATGTTCTGAAAAACATATTTACTTCTCGTACTGATCGCTGTACCGGACACTCCATACCCCTGAATCTCGTATGGATGAGCCCTCGAATTTTATCGCATTCGAGTGCGTACCTTACCTTCTTACCTGGGCGTAGTTGTCATTGCAATAAAATTAAACAACGGAAAGTAAAATGCATGAATGCAAAGTTAGCATTGCCACCTAAGAATTAAACTAGTATAGTACTAATGTGGGCTAACTAACTAGGACTTCACCGTCGAGTAATTTTCGAAAATAACTCTTTTTAGTTGTACTAAACCCGATCTAGCTTTGATACCAATCTGTGGCAGAACAACCCAAAACACTAGATGGCTCGCCTAGGATCGATCTCGGGTGATATTGAACAACAATACTCAAATAGTACAACACGAGTGATAATTTAAAATATAAGAAACTGATTAAAGTCTTACAATAAAGTTCAAGTTGTCTTAGAAGAGATAAGTTAAAATAGAGTTTAAAACATAGCGAAAGCGTTACAGAAATGATACGATGGTTTTCTAATATGAAACATATCTTGCTCTAAAATATGCTTCAATCCTCACGACCTAGAGTAGGTGAAGAAGGAACCCAGTCAACGGACCAGTCCGCAGGGGTTCACCTTCCCACATCACCTTGCCGCGGCAGTCACACCAGCTACAAAGAGGAAGAGCTACAGCACAACAAAAAAAGGAAACAACAAACTATGAGTACTAATTACTCAGTAAGACTTACCCGTCAAAAATGACCAACTACAGTCAACTCCTAAGCATGAGAGGCTGACTCACAGAGATGGCTATTTGCATAAAACATATCACTATTAGTGGATACTTACTTTCATCTTTTAGCGGTAAATTAAGTTCAAGGAATATAAATTTAATTGGCACTAAAAACTATAACAAACATGGTTGTCAAGCAATTGCCTATAAACTAAGCATTACATTTCATATTATTAATTAAGTCTAGTAATTACTACGACATGACACAACGAATAAGCGGTACTCGTTACTATGAGGGGCAATGATTATAATCGATTTACATTAGCTGAGAAAACCTGAAGTACACGCCACGTACGCGCTTTCTGAAAGTCGCACGTGTCAACCTTTCACAACAATACCATAGGGCTGGTCCGACGCGCATCTCTCCCAAGCATATGATCCTCCATGCGATCACCACGCCTGGTGCATCTATAGTTAGATCAAGGCAACTACATCGGTTTTTTGGGTTTCATGTCTCCAGTATGCATTCAATACTGTTTAAACTTGCTCAACTAGGTCACACTCGAATCGGTCCTTAACCGATACAGACAGAGCTACCACACTGGCCATGAGTCCATATAGGAAACATGCCTTCATAGCAAACTACTCCCTGTCCGATCTCAGGTTTAACATTTGAGGGGATAAGGGTAACCTGAGTAACCACCTATAGCTCACGAGTGAGGTTTCTCATTCACTTGATTTCTACCGTCAATTATGACTTAGCTTAGCTCTACACCGAGTTACCTGTACCAATATACAAGCAACATGAGTAATTGGCACTATCAAGCAGTCTATGATTTTCAAACAACTCCTACAACTTAATGCACAGTACATTTACCATATAAAACATAGCGATAAAATAAAAGAATTTTAAAATAAGGTTAATGCACCGGGGCTTGCCTTCGGTTTGCTGAGAGTTAGCACAAACAAGCGGAAGATCTTCAGCGACGGACATCTCCGGAGCAGCTAGAGCAAGTTGCTAGTCTTTCGCGTCATTTCCTAAGTGCATGAAATGATATGCGAGAGTGATTAGCTATGCACCTAATAAAAATGCTAAAGTCATGTGATGACAAGATCGGCATGCGATGATATGCTCATGAAGACGTATGACAGGGATTGTTATGCAAATGCTTTCATGTGGATGGAGTTTATTAAAATAACACACCATCTGTAATTATATGGCAAGTTTCTGATTTTTGCCTAAAAAAATGAATTTCTATACTATACTAAATTGGTCATAATAGAAAAATTACTTTTAAATTTCTTTAATATGATTCTTGAAGGCATCAACTACAATTTTAATTTCTCATAATATTGATAGGGTTATAAACTAATTTTTGAACAAATTTTGCCATTTATTATTAACATATGAATTTATAATGAACTACTCCCTACCTAAAAGTAAATAATCATTTATAAATAATCTACAGCACATAAATTCTAATTAATTCTAGAATGACATAAATTAATTAGTAGGATTTAAATATAAAATTTTTACATTTTAATGATGTATGAAAATGATGATATGCATGTATGTATAGTGCACTTATTTAATTAATAGAGATAATTCCAATGCAGAAAATGCAACTTTGACAGTTCTAAAGTATTCTACATGACGACATGATTCCAATGATATATTATTTGCAATTTTTGGATCTAGGATGAAGTTTCTGTGATTTTTACAAGTTTTAGATCTTTTTCTGATTATTTAATTGATTAATTTCGCGAGAATAAACAGTAACAGAAAATTTGGGCCGCTCGGCTTGGCCTGCCTGGCCAACTGGGCCGGAATAGAGTCGTCGGCGACGGGGGCGATGAGGTCAAGTGCCAGGAGGGTCGTCGCGGCGCGGGGAGGGCGGGGATGGAGTCAACGGTCGCTGATCCTCACCGGAAGAGGCCAGCGGCGACGGGTGGCGCGACGCAGGGTTCGGCGGCGCTTCTCGGGCGACGGCGTCGACGAGGAGCAAGGTGGCTGTCCCCTAGAGCTCCACTGCACTGAGGAGAAGGCCGGCGTGGAAGAAGAAGAAGAAGTCGACGAGGGAGGCCGAGGTGGGCTGTCACCGGCAAGGGGCGAGCTCCCTGGAGAACGGCGCCGGAGAAGCTCGAAATCTGGGGATGTGGAGCGGGGTCTGCACAGGAAAAGGGTCAAACGGATGCGCGAGGAGGCGTGCTCCTTCTCTAGATCAGCAGCGCGAGCAGGGGCTCACCAGGCAGGGAGCACAATGGCTCGGATGGAGCTCGAGTGAGAGAGAACGAGAGAGAGAGAGAGAGAGAGCAAATGAGGGAGGGGGTGGCGTGCAGGGCTCTGGAGGAGTTTTATCGATCTGGTGCGGTGCGCTGGCTTCTAGAGGAAGGAAGCTAGGGAAGAAGAGGGGATGACAGGTGGGCCCGCATGTCCAGCCAAGCTTAATACTTAACCAGTTTTGGGACAAAAGCGGAACAAGCAAATGAACTCGGATTGACTTAAAATTTGATAGGATGTATCTGTGACATATGTTCTCCAACATAAATGACATGCACAGGGTTTTTCAAAAGACTGAGGAAGATATGGAATTTCAAAAATTGCTAATAGATAAGGATAGTTGGAAAAATTTGCTGAAAACAGATGTCAAGCTTAATGCTTAGGCATGTTGAGAGCAGAAAAAGAATGAGCAAACGATCTCGAATGTAACACCTGATGTTTCTCAAAGTCAAGGAATTAAAACTTTGGGAAGGAATTCAAGATTTAAACTTCAAGTAAAAACACCAGAGATTCTCAAGGCAAAGCTTGCACTTGCTGAACTTGGCATGTTAATAGCCGAAGTGCAAGTTCAGCTGTATGCCATGTTGTTACAGCTGAGAGAGTTGCCGTTGATCCTGAGAAGGTCAAGGCTGTTGTGAAGTGGGAGTTTCCGATGTCAGTTTCTGAGGTGAAGAGTTTTCTTAGATTGGCAGGTTACTATCACCGATTCATTGAGAACTTCTCTAGGATTGCTAAGCCTATGACTGAGTTGACTCAGTTGGATGTGCCGTTTGTCTGGTCAGATGCTTGTGAGAGGAGTTTTTAGGAGTTGAAAATGAGGCTGACATCTGCGCCTGTTTTGTCCTTGCCGGATATTCACTAGGACTTCCAAGTTTTCTGTGATGCTTCTCATCAGGGTTTGGGTTGTGTGCTGATGCAGAACAAGAAGGTGGTTTGCTATGCTTCGAGGTAATTGAAAAAGCATGAGTTGAACTATCCGACGTATGATCTTGAGTTGGCAGCTGTTGTCCATGCTTTGAAGATTTGGAGGCACTATCTGATCGGCAACAGATGTGAGATCTTCACCGATCATAAGAGTCTCAAGTACATCTTCACCCAGTCAGAGCTGAACATGAGGCAGAGGAGGTGGCTTGAGTTGATCAAAGATTACGATCTTAGCAATAACTATCACCCGGGTAAACCGGGTAAAACAATGTGGTAGTCGATGCTTTGAGTCATAAGGCTTATTGTTCTTCTTTGATGTCTAGGCAGTCAGAGATTCTTGCAGATCTGGCTAGTTTGCGAGTTGAGATTGTTCCTCAGAGTTTTTTGTGCGAGCTCAGGTTGCAGCCGTTGTTGATTGAGAAGATCAAGTCAGCTCAGAAGCTTGATAGAGAGGTTCAGTCGATCTTAAAGAAGATGAGGAGAGGCAAAGTACCGGGTTTTCGTGTGGACCAGCAGAGAGCTTTGTGGTTTGAGGACCATATCTGTGTTCCGAGAGTGCCAGAGTTGCGGGATGCTATTCTGAGAGAGGCTCATGATTCGAGGTTTTCTATCCACCCAGGTTGCACCAAGATGTTCGAGGATCTGAGGACTCGTTTCTGGTGGGTTGGCATGAAGGCTGACATTGCTGAGTATGTTGCCTTGTGTGATGTTTGTCAGCGAGTTAAGGCTGAGCACCAGAGGCCGGCTGGATTGCTGAAGCTGTTGTCGATCCTTTCCTGGAAATGGGATGACATCAGTATGGACTTCATCACAGGTTTGCCGTTGACGTCTCGCCATTATAATGCTATCTTGGTGGTGGTGGATCGATTGACTAAGACCGCTCATTTTATCCCTGTAAATGAGAGATACTCAGTTGATCAGTTGGCCAAGTTGTATATCGATCATATTTTGAGGTTGCATGGTGCACCGAGGAATATTCTGTCTGATCGCGGGCCTTAGTTTACCGCAAGATTCTGAAGAAGTTTGCATGAGGCTATGGGTACACACCTGGTGTACGGTTCAGCTTATCACCCTCAGACTGATGGTCAGACAGAGCGTATGAACCAGATCCTGGAGGATATGTTGAGAGCTTGTGTGATCACCTGTGGGCAAAGCTGGGAGGACAGTCTCTTTTTTGCGGAGTTCTCTTACAACAACAGTTTTCAGGTCAGTTTGGGCATGTCACCTTTTGAGGCGTTATATGGTAGGAGATGCCGTACCCCACTTATGTGGTCAGAGGTTGGTGAGAGGTCTTTTTTTGGTCTTGATTCTATCAGAACTGCTGAGGAGAAGGTTGAGAAGATTAGAGAGCATCTCCGGGTTGCTCAGAGCCGTCAGAAGAGCTATGCGGATAAGAGGAGGAGGCCCCTTTTTTTTTAGGTTGATGATTGGGTGTATCTCAAGGTGTCACCTCTTCGTGACACGCGTCGCTTCTATGTCCGAGGGAAGTTGGCTTCGAGGTTTGTTGGTTCTTTCCGGATTCTCAAGAAGATCAGTGATCTTGCTTACAGGTTGGGCTTGCCATCCGAGCTTGCGGGTATGCATCCGGTGTTCTACGTCTCTCACTTAAAGAAGTGTCTCCGAGTGCCGGAGGAGAGAGTTGTTCCTGATGCTTTGGATATTCAAGACACGCTCGAGTACCTGGAGTACCCGGTGAAGATTCTTGATGAGGCGTTCAAAGAAACGCAGAAGTCCAAAATCAAGTTTCTCAAGGTTCAGTGAAGCAATCACACTGAGCGAGAGGCTACCTGGGAGAAGAAAGATGATCTGAGGAAAGAGTTTCCCTATCTGTTTGAGTCCGCTCTTTGATCTCGAGGACAAGATCCTGTAAGGGGGAGAGTCTGTAACATCCCGGAATTCCAGATTAAATAAAGTGGCGATTTCTCAAATTCTGTTCCAATTAAATTGCCTATTCCAATTTTTTTGTTCCGTTCAAAATCATTTGTTCCAAATTTCATTCCGTCCAATTCGAAATCCGTTTATCTAAATTGATCTGGTGCCAAAATAATTTAGTCCGCGTATTTTTACGTTGGGGCTAAAATTATTTTTCGAAATTTTCTAATTAAATTTTCAGATCTCTAGATATTTTCTCTAATTAATTTCTTCAGCCTTAATTGTTTAACGTTTATTAATTAATTTTTAGATTTATTCCTAACCCTACCCATTTTTACCCTCATATAAAAACCCTTCTCATCCTAATCCCCTTTCCTCTCCTCATTCATTTGTCCAGAGCAAAATCCCTAACCGTCGCTCCTCTCCTGCCCGACCTTGTCTGTCTTCGAGCCGCTCACGCGCTGGGTCTCTTGGTCGCCGTCCCCGCAGCCCCACTTCAGTCCTCGCGCCGTGCTGCCTCAGCCGCGTCACCGGTCACGCGTCACCAAGCCACGTCGCACTGCCTCGATCCCGTCGCCGCGTCGTCCGTC
>BCLG01000749.1:84118-130393 GCA_001602295.1 Zoysia matrella | reverse complement strand
ACGCCCGCAACCTGCCTCGTTTTCCTGCGAGTCGCCTGACCCGATCCGAAGACTGCAGCGCCGAAGTCGTCGCGTCATCCTCGCCTTGTCGCCCGAGCCGTCCTGCGCGCCCCATTTCCAGGACGTGATTTCCGGTTCTCTTCTTCAATTTTCCAGTGCGCGGCTCCGTTTTCTGTCTCCGATTTCCTTTCCCCGGTGAGATTAAATTCCTCTCTCTTCAATTCCTTTTTCTTTTCCGATTAATTGTTAGATTAATTGCTAATTTGATTCTATGATTAATTATTCTACGATTAATCTAATTCCTTGTGATTCCGATTGTCTACAATTTTCGGGGAACTTCGTTTGCTCTCCGTTTATTCCCAAAATTGTTGCGTTAATTTGTCTCATCGCGATTGTCGTGTAGGATTATTTTGGAAACGTTTTGCGCACGTTTAGTCTAGTAGTTTCAATTTAGATTTAATTTCAGGTTTTGTTTGTCGCGTAATTAGTGTCTAATTCTCTGTTCGTTTTGTGTTTAGCTAGTGTTCCCGAGGAGGAGTGTCGCGAGCCAGCTCAGTTCGACGATCCGGATCTCAACTTCGATCTCGAGTTGTCAGACAAGCCGCGTTCCTTGATCACTTTGTATCTAATATTTTAAACTGCATGTTTTATTTGCAACCCTAATTTGCATGCCAACTATTTTTAAATGTGCTAGCAACATTTTTAAGCCGTGCCTATTTAATGTTTCACAAATATAAACCCTAGGATTATTTTAGAATATTTATTTTATTTTGATGCTTAGCCATGCTTAGTCGCATTTATTTTTATCTCACACCTATCACTATAAAAATAGAATTTGTGTTAAATGCTTTTGAACTGTGATTCAAATGTGAGTTTTGCAAATAACTATACATAACTATTTAGCGGGGGCAGGTTAGAGTATGGGAAGCTGGAGGACTTTTAAGAAGTCTCTGTGGACGTACCTATTGCGGATATAACAAGAAGATCCGGGTTGGGATCTTTCCGTGAGACTTGTTGTTGGCGTTGAGATTGGAGATGGTGCCTGCCTCGACAATTAAGGACCGAATCTTTCGAGCCTTGTACGCTCAGTTGATAACCATGTACACCACGTTACCCTGTATGGGCAGTTGGTTTAATCTTGAAGCTTACCGAGACTGGTTGTTTACCCGTGGGTTGGTGGTGTTGTGTTAGTGTGGTGTAGAGCTCTGACTCTCCACATGAGATCGAGATACCCCACCTGATCAGTGGTAGGCTCTTCACAGCTCCAGGACCTGATTACGTAGGCTTTTAAGATCCCTATCTTGGAGGACGGATGACGCCAGTTAAAGCTTATGGACGGATCTTGTGTGTTCGTCGGGACTACGACGGTAGTTCTCGATGACGCTTCTCATGGGTCCAAGTGCATAACCTCTGCAGAGTTTTAGTCGATGCGCATTGACATGTCCTTTTGAAAGGACACTCCCTGAGTTGTGCTCCTCATTGAATAATTTTGTTTTTCTTCCTCCTCTCCTTTTTCAAAATGTTTTTGACTCCGGCCTTTGAGCTGTGGTCGAGTGTGGAGATTACATAGACATTTAAAATGAACCCCCGTCTAAGATAACGAAGATTCCTACGGGGCAAGATAATAAAAATTGACAAGTTTAAAAATAAAGATTTTTTGCATCCTTTAAGTAAAATAAAATGTTTTAAATTTGCATTTAGTACTTGAGCCATGCCTTTACCTTTGAAACCATTTGCATGTATACATTGTTGTTAGGTAGTACGCGGTTTGCTGAGTATTCGTACTCACGGCTTTCTAATTTGTTGTTTTCAGAGGATACTCTCAGCTTCGACCGCGATTACGTTTCTGACGGTCCATGACGTCCGCTCCTGCGCTCAAGCTAGCCTGTGTGAAGGAGGTTCGCTACTGCTGCCACGTTGATACTTTCGTTGCTGTTTTTGTTGGATTCACGATAGTGATATATCTGCTCTGAGAAGTTTTCGGCCTGCATGCCGATGGACCTCTTTGGAGGATTTTATTCTAATAATTTCACTTTGACATGCTATTTTCTATTTTTGTTTCTTGTTTAATATTTCTGTTATGGTTTTTTGATTGATCGCTTGTGATATCATGCTTGCAAACTCCTAAGAATGGCAAAGTCACGGAAGATCGAGACTTATCAAAAGGTAAGAAAAATCTCGGTCGTTACACCAACACAAAAGTTTTTCGTACCAAATCTCTCTATTATCTTGCTAAGTTTCAGAAATTTCAAAGCTATAGAGGTACTCTTTTAAGACCTCGAAATATGGCTAAATAATCTACCTTTAGCAGATAGGATGTGTCAATATCAGTTAGTCAATTTCGAAATCTCATATCTTCTAGATCCTTTGAAAAACTCTTATGCATGTAATCTAGGTTGTAGATTCCATGTTTAAGAGAAATTCTACCAAGTTTCATTCCCATCGGAGTTCGAAAAATATTTCTTTTTCACCACAGAATATGGTAGACTGCTCTGTTTTGGGTAAGTTTTAGAAACTCCCGTATCAGTTAATCCTCTTCGAAATTCAACATCTTTCAATGCTTCATGAAAATTTCTGTGCATGTTGGTGGGATGGTATAACACCTTGTCCAGAACATACCTACCAAGTTTCGCTCACATCGGAGCTCGGTAGATATTTGTTTAAGACCTTCAAATTTGGTTAATTGATCTGCTTTTCAGCAAATTTCCAAGTTTCCTTATCGTTTACCTCTTTTCAAAATTCAATATCTTTCATCCTACTTGGCAAGTACCCGTGCATGTTGGTTAGTTTCTATAGAACATGTTAAAGAACATCTCTACCAATTTTTAACTCGTTTCGAGATGTTTGCTTGGTCTTTCTTTGCGCACAAGATGCTTAAACACTAAGACTGGAGGAGGAGCTCCTGACGGTGGGGCCCATCTGTCAGTCCTCCCTGCTCGCCATTGGCCAGGAGGGGCGGTGCTTGGCCCGGTTGTCTTCTTCAAGAGCCCCCCCCCCCCCCCCCCCCCCCCCCCCCCCCCCCCCCCCCCCCCCCCCCCCCCCCCCCCCCCCCCCCCCCCCCCCCCCCCCCCCCCCCCCCCCCCCCCCCCCCCCCCCCCCCCCCCCCCCCCCCCCCCCCCCCCCCCCCCCCCCCCCCCAGCCGGCTCCCTCTCTCCCCCTCATTCTCTTCTCTCCCGGCCGCCACTCTCTCCACCGTGGAGCGCCACTGCTAGAGCCGCCCCTAGCCTTCCTCTTCGCCGAGCTCGTGCGCGCACTCATCCTCCGGCTCCCTCCTGTGCCATCTCCTCCACTCATGGACCACGGAGCAAGAAATCAAGTTTTTCCCCAAATCCTCGCATTTCGGGCGCGCCGCCGGATTTTAGCCAAATCCACGCGGGAACGGTGAGCTCCCTCTAATTTCTCCTTGGATCGACACTCCACATATGGTGGCGCACCCCATAGGCAAAGCTCGACCGATTTCTTAACCCTTCGCGCGGGATTTTGGAGCCAAATCACATCGATCGCCCGAGCCGTCCAGCCTCCATCGTGGACAGCTCGACTGCGGCCCTTCCGGCGTCGACCACTCATGCGCCGGCCTTCTCTCTGCTCTGTGTAAGCTCTAGGCGAAGGATTCTTCGGGTTTCGTCCGCTCCCTCGACCGAACGAGCTCGCCGAACCTCGTCTCGAGCCGCCCCTCGGCGCCGGCCGTTTTCCGTTTTCCCGTGTGGCCTTTGCCTGAACCCCAATATGCCAGGCTGGTGCGGCCCAGCTCTAAGCGGCCTGCCTCCGCGCGGGTCCTCCTCAGCCGCGCCTGTTGGGCCGGCTATTCGCGGCCCAGTGGCCAAACAGGCCACAAACGGCGGCCCATTTCCGGATTATTTCTATTTCCGCGAAATTAAATTGTTTAATTTTTCAAAAATCATAGAAAATGGTTCCTAGCTCAGAAAAAATACAAATAATATACCGTTGGAATCCTCTCATCATGTAGAGTATTTTAGAACAATCAAAGTTGCATTTTCTGTACTGAAATTATTTCTATTAATTAAAAAATGTGCATTATACATACATGCCTATCATCATTTCATGCATAATATAAAATGTAAAAATTTTATATTTAGCTTCTAATGATTATATTCTGTCATCCTAGAATTAATTAGAATTCTTGATCCTATAGATTATTTATAAATAATTATTTACTCTTAGCTAGAGATTAATTTATTATAAATTTATAGTTCAATAATAAATTGTAAAACTTGTTTAGAAATTAGTTTATAACCATATTAATATTAGGAGAAACTAAAATTGTAGTTTATACCTTCAAGAACCATATTAGAGAAATTTAGAAGTAATTTTCCTTTTATGAATTATTGCGTATAGTATAAGAAATTCATTCTTATAGATAAAAATCAGAAACTTGTCCTATAATTACAGAGAGCATGTTAGTTCAATAAACTAATTTTTCATGAACGCATTCGCATACCATTTTTTGTCATATGCATTCATAAGCATCTCATCACATGTGACTTTATCATCACATGCGATGATAAGTTAAAACCTTAGCATTTATTAGGTGCATAGCTAATCACGCTCGCATATAATTTCATGCACTTAGGAAATGACGCGAAAGACCAGCAACTTGCTCTAGCTGCTCCGAAGCCGTTCTTCGCTGAAGATCTTCCTCTTGTATGTGCTAACTCTCAGCAAACCGAAGGCAAGCCCCAGTACATTAACCTTTTTTAAAGTTTTTATTTTAACACTATATATTGTGTGGTTAATATACTGTGCATTAAGTTATAGAAATTGTTTGGAACCCTAGAATGCATGATAGTACCACTTATCCTATTTCATGTATATTGGTACAAGTAACTCTATGCAGAGCTAAGCTAAGTCATAGCTAACGGTAGAAATCGAGTGAATGAGAAACCTCACTCGCGAGCTATAGGTTTTTACTTCACACTTGATTAACCTGGGATCGGGCAGGGAGTAGGTTTGACAATGAAGGCATGTTTTCCGTATGGACTCATGGCCCGAGTGTAGAAGTCCTGTCTGTATCGGCTAAGGACCGATTCGAGTGTGACTCTGTTGAGCAAGTTTGAATGTACCGATTAAATACTGGTGTTTTAGGGCTCAGAAAACTGATGGAGCAAACCACCGTAGTGGTTGGACGACCCTCACCTTTCTTTTGATGGCGGCGAAGAAAAACCTTGTGTCTAACCATAGATATGTTCTTTGTGGTGATCGCATAGAGGACCCTGTGCTCGGGAGAGGTGCGCCTGTTCGGATCGCCCTATGGGTTGCGCGAAAAGTGGCCACGTATGGCTTTTGGAAAGCGCGTATGTGTTGTGTATTTCGGGTTTTCTTAACTGGTGTAAATCGATTATAATCGCTGCTCCTCACAGTAACGCTTTTCACTACATCATGTCGTATTAATAACTGGACTAATAATTAATAATATGATTTGTTGGTTAGTTCATAGGCAATTGTTTGGCAACCATGTTTGCTATAGAGTATAGTGCAAATTAAATTTACATTCTGTGAACTTAACTCACTGCTAAAAGTTGAAAGTAAGGATCCACTAATAGTGCTATGTTTTATGTAAATGGACATCCCAGTGAGTCAGCCTCTTATGCTTAGGAGTGGGCTGTAGTTGGTTATTTTTGACGAGTAAGTCTTGCTGAGTAATTAGTACTCACGGTTTGTTGTTCCCCTTTTTGTTGTGTTGTAGCTCTTTCTCTTTATAGGTGGTATGACTGCTGCGGCAAGGTGGTGTGAGAAGGTGAACCTCCTGCGGACTGGTCCGTTGAGTGGGTTCCTTCTTCACCTACTCTAGGTCGCGAGGAATGAAGCATATCTTAGGGCAAAATGTGTTTTATTTTAGGAAACCGTTGTATCTTTTTAGTATTGCTTCCGCTATGTTTTAAACTCTGTTTTAAACTTATCCCTCCTAAGACCACTTGAACTATTGTTGTAAGACTTTAATCGGTTTACTCTATTTTATATTATCACTCGTGTTGTACTATTTGGGTATTGTTCTGCAATGTCACCCGAGATCGATCCTAGACGAGCCCTCCTGTGTTTTAGGATGGTTTTGCCACATCGAAAAGGGTTGAAATTTGGTAGAACCTTTCTCCACCCTGTGGTCTACAAGATAACCAACATGCACAGGTTTTTCCCAAGTAGAATGAAAGATATTGAATTTCGAATTCGGTTAACCGATAAGGAGACTTGGAAAAAATCTGCAGCAAGAACAGTTAACCAACTTCAGAGGTCTTAAAGAAATTTCTCCTGAGCTCTGATGTGAACAAAACTTGGTGGAGATGTTCTTGACCAAGTCTTCTCCCATCCAACCGACATGCACAGGCACATCGCAAAAATACTGCAAGTTATGGAATTTTGAAAACAGCTAACTGTTAAGCGGACAGAAATCTGCTGAAGGTAGATCAGTTAACCAGTTTCCAAGATCTGAAAAGACTAACTTCACAGTTCTGAATATCTTGAATTTTGGCAAGGAGGTATAGCATTTTGGGAAGAAAATTTTTTGTTTTAGAATCATGTTGAATTTCGAACTGGATTTGAAACTACAGGATTTGGAAGATAGGTACTCATTAAAGATTTGATGTTTTGGCTTGAGTCAAGTCTGTAAGGATTTGGCCAAACTTAGAGTAATGTCTTTCCAAAATTTTTGAGTTCCCCTACTTCATAACTTTTGTTTCTAAAAGTTTTGAGCTTTCTCCTTTTTAGAAGGTTTGAAAGCATGAAATGTTACAAGAGAACCCCATGTGCTGGAGCATCTCTAGCAGGAAGGGCCAAGCGACCGAATCGAAAGCCTTTGAGATAACAATCTTAAGGAGAAGAGAGGCACACGTCTGGCATATAAAGCACGTGCGGAAGCCTGCATGAAGAGAAAGTTGTCTTGAATGTTACGACCTTTGACAAATGCACGTTGGCTAGAGTGGACAAGTCTGGACAGGAGAGGCGCCACCCGATTAGCTAGGACCTTGGAGAGCAACTTGCCAAAGCAATGTATAAGGCTAATAGGACGATAGTCCTTCGGGTCATGCGCTTCCGGGGTCTTAGGGAGCAAAAACAGCAACGCATCATTGACAGTATGCAAGCTCCTAGTGTCAAGCCTCCAAAAGGCATCGAAAGCGACCATAAAATCATGGCGAATAACCGACCAGGCTGACTGAAAGAAACGATCGGAGAAACCGTCCGGTCCCGGAGCCTTGTCCGAGGGAAGAGAAGAGATGACATTCCAGACTTCTTCTGTGAATCTCACATCGAGAGCACGAAGATCGAGTCTCAGGAGGCCTAAGAAATCCAAGTCGAGTCCATGAAGGCGAGCAACCGGCCTACCTAACAACTGATCGAAGAAGGAGAAAACCAACTCAGCTTTGTCATGCTCTGACGTAGCAGTGACATCTCCATGAGACAAGGATTGGATGAAATTCTTCTTCCTCTGTCTGTAGTTGGCATGCGAGTGAAAAAAACGTGTGGGAGCATCACCTTCAGCCAACCAAAGGAGCGCGAGCGCTAACGCACCTCCAATCGCTAGAGAGAAGCTAAGCCGAGAGACTTCAACTTGAGCTTCTTGCGCAGACCCTCTTCATGGGCCGCCAGCTGTCTCCGGTGCCGAGCCATCTCAAGCCGATAGATGATGTCATTAGCCAGCTCGATCTGCACCCTGATAGAGCCGACAAACCTAGAACTTCAACTCCTCAAAACCTTTGCTGTATTCCTAAACGACAACTCCAACCTTTGAAATGGGTTAGCTCCAACAAGCGGGCAGTGCCAGGCATCTCTGACGACCTCAAGATACCCAGGGAAACGAGTCCAAATGGCTTGAAAATGGAACCTCGCTTTCGGGCTGAACATAGCATTTGTTTGCAACCGGAGTGGAGCATGGTCAGAGAAAGACGAAGACAAGTGTAACACTTTGTGCGTTAAATTAAAGAAGCTAAAATTTTTCATGTTCGAAATCCTGGAATCCAAGCTCAAAAGAATTTTTCAAGCTAGTTTCAAATTTAAGTTTGTATTTAAAATTCTCGAGTTAAAAATTTTCAATAAAAATTTGTGAAACAAAACTCTCTCTCGAAAGCTCTTATAACCACCTGGATTTTTGAAGTTTTTGTAAAATTTTATCTGAGGTTTAAAAGTCTCAAATCAATTATTTTGACTCAAAAAGCTGCCTGTCTTTAAAATTCAATAACATTTTATCTATTTCGATTTTGCATTTTACTCCAAAATAAAAGTTGTTCCTATTTGAAATATTTATCATCCTGCAAAATTTTATGATTTTTAGAGCTCAGGAAGCATGCATTTCGGGCTAAAAACAGAGAGCAGCACTGTAATTCGGAGAAAATTCGAGAAAATGAAAAAGGGCGCGGGACCCACTTGTCAACGGCACGGTTCTCTTTCTTCTTCCTTTCTCCTACCATGCACTGCCACGGCGCACGTCCAGCTGCCGCGTCCCCCTCACGCATGGACGCCACGCCGCCCTTCGACGTGTCCTGGCCAAGTTACTGCACCGCAGTAGTACTCTCTTCGGCAGACGCCCCTCTCTCATTCCTTCTCCCTCGCGCTCGCGTCTTTCCTGGCCGAACACCGTCGCCTGCGAGGAACCGCACCGCCGAGCGACCTCCAACCCGTTTCCCTTGCCGATCCTGTGCGCCGTAGTGTCCCCGAGCTCTCAAGCCCCTTGGCTCACGTTCTACTCCAGGGGATCGAGCTAATTTGAGCTTTCCCCAACCTCGCTATTTGGGACCGAACGCCGCGTCTTCCTCAAATCCGTGAGCTCTGGTGAACGCGTTTCCTTCCTGCCCCCGTCCACGGTCCTTGTGCTCCTTTGCGCACCTCCTAGGCTCGTTAAAGGACCAAATCCGTGTGTCTTGAAAGGAATTTTGGAACCCAAGTGCGCCGACCGTCGAACCTCCAAGGTGCTTCTCGTCGACGACCCCTCTACGGCGAGTTTTGGCGACAACAACCTCCTTGCCGAGCCTCCCCCTGCTTTGGCGAAGCTCTAGGACCAAGAGTTTCGGGTCCTCGTCAACCGAGTCACCGTCGCAGCGCCACCGAACTTCGTCCCGCCGCTGCTCGTCGCTGACCTCCTGCTCCGGTGAGGGACTCGCCCATCCGACCCCACCACCGGGTTGCCCTCGATTCAAGGGTTGTTTTGGTGCTCACCACCATGCGTCTGGCTGCGCTACTGGGCCGGCGCTTCACGGCCCAGCTGGCCAAGCCAGCTTGGCCGAAGTGGCCCAATTTCCATGGGCCAGCCGGACGCGAGTGCGGCCCAGTAGGCCGAAAAAAAAATTTTGTTATCTATTATTCGAAATCAATTATTAATTGTCCAAAAATTAGTATCATCTTCCAAAAATCGTAGAAAATTCATTTTAGCTCCAAAAATTACAAATAATATACCGTTAGAATGCTTGAAACATGTAGAGTACTTTAGAACTTTCAAAATTGTATTTTCAGCCCTATAAGTGGCTCTGTTAATTAAATAAAGTACAACATGCATTTATTAATCGTTGGGGAAGGCCAACAACTTGCTCTAGTTGCTTCGGAGTCGTCTGCCGCTGAAGATCGTTCTCTTGTTTGCGCTAACCCTCAGCAAACCGAAGGCAAGCCCCGGTGCATTAACCCTATTTTAAATTTTATTTTATCACTATGCATTGTATGGTTAATGTGCTGCGCATTATGTTGTAAGAGTTGTTTGAAGACCATAGACTGCATGATAGTGCTAATTACCCATGTTGAGTGTATATTGGTATAGTTAACTCGATGTAGAGCTAGGCTATGAGTCTAATTTGCAGTAGAAGTCGAGTGAATGAAAAATCTCACTCGCAAGCTATAGGTCTTATAGAAGTCGAGTGGACAAAAGCCACTCGCAAGCTATAGGCCTTGTAGAACTATAGCTCGACCAAAAAGTCACTCACGAGTTATAGGTTTGTAATATATTAGACTTAGGTTTATTTTATCACACACTTGAATAAACGTGAGACCGGGTGGATAGAGTACAGGAGGGTTTGAGAAGGCTAGGCCTTCACGGTGGTAGCTCTGTCTGTGTTGGATAAGGACCGATTCAAGTGTGGCCCCGTTGAGTAAGTTTGAACGTACCGAGTACGTACTATATATATGGAACCCAGAAAACTAATGTAACTCAATATCTGTAGTGTTTGGACGTACCCTACACCTCTTTAGGCGGAGGCGAAGGAGAGAATTGGATCTAACCATGGATGAAGTGGTCGCATGGAAGACCATGTTCTAGGTAGAAGTAGGTCTCGGACTGGCCCTATGGTATTGTTGTGAAAGGTGGCCAAGTGCGGCTTCTGGGAAGCGCATACGTGTCGTGTACTTAGGGTTTTCTCAGCTGGTGTAAATCGATTATAATCGCTGCCCCTCACAGTAACGATTACCGCTTGTTCACTGTGTCATATCATAGTAATAACTAAACTTAATTAATAATATGAATTGTTTGCTTAGTTTGCAGTGCAATTAAATTATTCATCTTTGAACTTAATTTACTGCTAAAAAATGAAAGTAAAGATTCACTTATAGCTCTATATTTTATGCAAATGGCTATCCCAGAGTCAGCCTCTCATGCTTAGGAGTCGGCCGTAGTTGACTATTTTAATGGGTAAGTCTTGCTGAGTAATTAGTATTCACGGTTTGATGTTTCTCCTTTTTGTTGTGGTGTACCTTTTTCGTCAGGTAGCTGTTGTTGCTGTTGCGGCCAAGGAGATTGGGAAGGTGAAGCTTCGGTAAACTGGTCCTGTGAACCGGTTCCTGCCTCCTCAACCTCCGACCGTAAGGAGTGAAGCATGCCTTAGGGCGAGACATGTCTCAGAATAAGAAAACCGTCATGTGTGTGTTTACTTCTGCATCATTTAAAAACTCTATTTTCATCGCTATCTTTTTAAGAACTTGAACTGATTGTAAGACTTAAATTGTTTCCTATATTTTATAATATCACTCGTGTTGTATTACTTAGATATTGTTGATCAATATCACCTGAGATCGATCCTAGGCAAGCTGTCTAGTATTTTGAGGCGGTTCTGTCACAACAAGGACTGAAGATAGCTGTTCGAAAACAACATCTCCCACTCCGTAGACACAAAGAAACGATGAATGCGTTCTAAGGTCGGGTGTGTCCGCTCGTTGCTCCACGTGAAAAGGCGACCATTGAAATGGAGTTCCTTCAGCATGGCATCACTGAGGAACCGCCGGAAACGACCCATAAGGCACCTGTTAAGCAGCAGATTGTTCTTATCCTCGGCACGGTAGATAAGGTTAAAATCCCCGAGGAGCGGCCAAGCACCTGAATACAGCTGACTCAAATCATGTAGCTCGAACAGGAAGTCCGGCTTGTCACAATCACGGCTTGGGCCATAGACAGTGGACAAACACATCTCAGATTGAGTGCTCTTCAGGGTAACACGCGCCGAGAGGGAGTAAGAATGGAGAGAAACATGCGAAACCTCCCAGATCTCTGGCCTCCAAGCAACCGGGATACCCCCACGAGTGCCATTTGCGGGAAGGAAAGCAAAATCAAAGCCCGGACCAGCGACATCACGCACGTGTTGATCCACCACAGACTGCAACTTAGTCTCTTGTAAGCAAAAAAGATATTGTCTCTCTAAAGAGATCAAGGAACGAACTGCATTTCTATGAGCGACCGCATTAAGAACGCGAACATTCCAAGCTAGAATGACTTCAGAATCCATTACAAAACAAGCATAGACACGACCACTACCGCCTCACCAGAAACTCACACAGCCATCACCTCCCCATCCTCGAACTCCGCCTCTGCCTGTGCCGGGACGTGGTCGGGGAAGAGCTCTGTCAACGCTGCGTCCATTGCTCCGACAAACCATTCGCGAATAGCTGCTCATATTGGACGACAGCATCCGCATCCGGGGCAGCATTTTCCGAGATGATGCCAAGCTTCTTCATAAGCACGTTCTGTGCTGCTGCAAGCGCCGGTGTGTGAACACGTGTTTTGTTGGCAATGCGGCTGCTCTGTCGAGAAAGAGAGATACCAGCCGGTGGTGCACGCTGCTGCCTCCTCAAGGGTGAACTGGCAAGCAGGCTAGGCCGCAACGAGCGCCTAACAGCTGCAGCGAAATCAGCGACCGAACGGGGCTCATCAGGTAAAGGAAGCTGCACCTCAGGTGGTGCCGGGCTCGACAAGCCCGCCTCATTGGGCTGTGAGCCCACTGGATCAACCTGTCACACCCTGAAATTCACTTTAATTAAAATTTGAAAAATTAAATTGTCACTAACAAAAACGCTAACATTTTTGTCTTTCTCTCTCCCTCCTTTTTCAAAGTAGAAAAATTCATTTCGTGATTTGAACCGTATCAATTGAAAATTTTGTAAAATATTAAAACTTGACCGTGTGACGAGTTATTGCCTTTTTTCTTTTATTCGTCCTTGTCATTTGTTTCTCATGAATTCTAAATTTAGCCAATTCCTTGAATTTGAAAATTCATTCAAATCATTTGAATCATATTTGACCTCTTTCAAATTAATTTACTCCTTTTCGACAGCTATATATTCTCCGAATTTTATAGTACAAAATTGAAATCGAATTTGAAGATGAGCCCAAAACAAAAGTTGTCCGTCCTAAAATATTCTACCACTCCACAAAATCTCAAACCCATCCGAACTCCAAAAATTTTATTTTCAAGAAAAACATACAATTTTGGATAAATAATCCGTTCCTCCAGCAGACAACACTCCTTAACGATCATCTGCTTTCAAAATTCCGTAACTTCCTAATTCCTTTGAAAAATATGTCCCAGACAATTTATGTTTCAAAACACCTACTAAAGATTCATCCCATAATATTTTGTCCCAATTCGAATCTATTTGCTCTTCTTTTTTTTCATCCCAAAATGCCTAAATTAGGTTGACCACATATATCAAGCGGGACCCACCAGTCATCCTCTACCTTTTTCCTTCCACTCCACTCTTCTCTCTCCTGCCTATCTCGTCGCCCATGCCCCGCCGATCTCGCCGCCCATTCCGTTGCCCACGCTGCGCCCGTTCCGTCGCCCACGCCGCACGCGCCGCTCCCATGCCTCCTCAGCACCGTTCCTATCCCCTCGTTACTCTGCCTCTCCTGCTATAAAAGACGACGAGCATCGCTTGCCCTGCTCGCCGAACCAGAGCCAAGCCCCCGCCGGTGCACCACCACTCCTTCCTCGGCGCCTCCCCGTCCCTGTGCACCGCGGCCTGCCGGCACCGGCGCCCTTCATCGTCGACCTGGAGCCGTGCCTCCATCTTCCTCGCGCCCCACCGAAGCACGCTGCTGCACACTGTACCTGCCATGCGCACCGCCCTCCGCCCCGAGCCAAGCGCCACCGTGATTCACCTCTACCGGCGAGCCAAACCACTCGAGCACCATCTTCATGGCCTTCACTATCTTTTCCCTCTCCGACATCGACCAAGCCCGGCCAGAGCGGAGCCTCTGCTGTGCGCCGCCCGTGGCGCGTCGCGCCCAACCGAGGCCGGCGTCCTCTGGCGCGTCTTCCGCCTATCCGACCTCACGGCGAGCTCCACCGCACTGACCTCCCTCTCCGGCGCCAGTTCCCGAGCCACCTCCGCCCTCTTTGTGCGCTAGCGCTGTGCGCCGCCGCCGTGAGCCGCCTTCGCCCGTCGCCGGCGCTCCACACTACGTCCCTGGCACCGTCGTGGCCGTCCACGGGGTCCCCACGTCGCCCTGCCCCTCCGTCAGCCAAGCCCCCGCCTCTCCAGCCGGCCTGCCTCCTAGTTGGCGCCGTGGTCCGGGGGCAAGGCCGTGGACCGGCCCTGGCTGCAGCTCGCAGGTCCACAGGACTGTGGACTCGGTCCACTACTCGGTGGAAGAAGGCAGCCCGCGCACACGCCTGTTCCCAGTGAGAAAAGGTATTCTTACAGGAAGCCCCTCCGTGTTCTATAAAATTCCATTTTAGTCCAAAGCCTTCCAAAGAAAACCTCCTGGCCATACAAAATTAGTCCCTGCCTTTTTTACACCCAGACCACTAAACCTTGAGGTGATTGCATATAAGACCCTGCTGACCTTTTAATAATTCCGGATTAGCCCTAGGTGAATTTCTGGAATTATTATAAAGTCCCTAGAGCCAGCATATACACTCAAATCGTCACATCTTCTCAACCGTGAATCCGTTTTCAAAGATTTATGTACTGTTGGATTCATTGTCCCGAGCTCTACCTCATAAAACTGTCCAAACTCTAGTTAATCCCCTTCGAGCCAGTTTTTATTGTTGGTAAGTTTTATTGAAGCTTTAATTTGTTTTCTTTTATTAGTTTTATTGGTTCTATTACAAGTGTTTGATTCGATCTATTTTAAGCACAGCTTCATACTACTTAGTGTGCACCTCACATTTACAGGCATTATTTGATTATTAGTGTTCACTAGTGCACATTATCATATTAGCTTTATGTAAATTAGTTTAAAATTAGAATTACATAATTATTAGTAAAATACTAGAATACCTATAAATATGAATATTAGAAAATAAGTGAACATGGCTCAGGTAAGCATCTTACTATGCATACATATGCACTAGCATCGAGATCACACAGTAGTCCTGGTAACTTAATTATAAAGATAAAATCAAGTAATTAATTATTAATTAAATACTAGCTACTCATAATATCACATGTAAGTAGATAATTAAATAATTATTGAGGGACAGTCTGATGCTAGCATGCATTTCACTTTGCATAAACTGGCACACGTACCACTTGTTAGCTTTAACTCAGTAAATTAAATATGTGGATTAAATTAAGTAGATAATTACTAGTCATTTTAGATGACATACAAATACTTGAAAATTAAACAATTAGCTATGACACACCATTCCTCATAATCACATTAGTCTGTTGCCCGTTATGCATTAATATATATAAATTAGTATGTTTACCACTTGTTAACTCTAGTATTTTAATTAATTAAATTAAATCAGATAATTAATCATTGACTACCTAGGTTAACTCACACATACATATAAATAATGATGTTATGCCTTCACTGCACCTATAGTAACATCGTCTATTTAGGTTAGTAATTTAATTATTAATGTAGAACTAATAACTAGTCATTAATCGGTAGAAAGCAACCACATGTTACGAAATATAGTAATTAACTTTTAGTTAAAATAGATTAAAATCATGTTTATTTTATAATTAAATAAAGTGAATATTAGGTAGCTCATATAAGTCTATTACCTTGCATTCATATGCACTAGGACAAATGCCACGCATTAGCTTTGGTAATTTATAAGGAGAAAACTAGATAATTAGCTGCTAAATACTGACCATCACACATTGTATCAACTAAACATGATATATACTAGCTTACACTCACATAAACACATTAGCACTAAAGATGCTTGATAGTGCATGCATCCATATGGCTTACTATTATAATCACGTATCGTAGCATAACTAAACTAAGTGGTTAAGCACTGCATTTTAGTAAATACCGCTACGACATGGTATGGCATAAAAAGATACATATAACTCCTAGTATAAAAGTGAGCCAACCGTAATCCAAGCTCGTACTCGTATAAAAGCCTTAGTATAATTAAATAATACATAGCCACACTTCACTACTCATGTAACCGCATAAGCACTAGAATAAAGTTTAAGAATAAATAATTATTCTAATAATTACCTTAGGGCAAATAGCACTAAGGTGCATATAAAATAACGAGCATTGCATTAGTCACCACATCATGCATAGCATTATTCTGAGTTTTTCCTCAAGGAGTTTATTCGGTTCTTCTTCGAAATTTAATTGGATCTTATCGATTCTTCTTGAGTTTTGTCTCTTTTACGGTAGTTTTATTAGGCGTATTCTATCGTGTAAACAACGTTGAGTTCAAAGAAGAGCCGGGCTCCAAGAGAAAACAGAAGAATGGACATGCGAGAAAAAGCCCGAAGCTTCCGACATCAAGCTTGTGATTTAAGACTCAAGTTTTGTGTAGTTAATACCTTACTTGTTATTACGTATTTATATTTATGTCAGTTGCTTGCTTTCATTAAATATGAATACTACCTTGCTATTAACCGTAGGACTTCCTTCGTTAAAATCCTTTAACGAACGGAAAGTTGCCTTGATATTAGATTGCTTAGGAAACTTTATGCGATGCAGTGCATCGCCACACCATACACCAATCATCTTATGAAATGTGTTAAAATGAGTTTGGTGGTGTGTGTCAAATAAAATGGGATGGATGATAGTGCAACTGGTGCTAGGTGAAGAAGGGTGCTTTTTGGTTATGGGGCGAGCTTCTGTGATGGTGATGTGATAGGTGTTAAGCTTCGGTCTAGTCCACCTGTTATGAACAAGCGTCGCCCCTGTCATATAAGGACCGGTTCATCGGACCTCAACATAGTGATTACATGCAACCACAGAACCCGTGTTCATGGGAGGGACTTACTCCGCCCCTTCGGTATTCCACATTGGCCCCTAAGGCGGTTGGGTGGTACACAAGCCGCAGGAGCAGACGTGAGATACTCACAATTCGGTCTTCGATTACAGCAATAGCCCGTGCCATGGGACTGTATGCCCACAGGTATAGCCCCTGTGTGATAAACCCGTGTAAGTGCGAGATCCAGGGAACAGACGTGGATGTCCTAAACCCACGATCTGGCTTCGAGAATGTGCTATCGCGTCATCAGGCTACCCCAAGAGATGACCCCTGTATAAATCTTGAGTGGACTCTGTGGATACCATAGCGTGCGAGGAGTGGGCGTTATGCGACTGTTGATCAAGAGAAGCATAGCCTGTGGGCACAGTGTACAACCTCTGCAGAGTGTATAAATCCATCCGGACTGGTCGTTGTCACAGTATTGGCACACTATAGCTTGGGCTCACTTTGATTAGTCTCATATTATCTTTGTTGGAGTGAGTGGGTGTAGGTGCCTGTGTTTCAAAAAGTGTAGGCTGTGTGCCAGGGACGGTACGGTTGCGTGCCAGCTCTCCGACTAAAACTTGGCTACTGACGAGATTGATGAACATCTCCCTCAGGACCAACCTACTAAAATATGGACAACAACTATTCTGTGTTCCCTTTTTAAAAAGCTTTCGTAGTGAACCCTGCATAAAACTGGCTCTTTGCAAAAGTATACCCTGTAGCCTTATCTTTAATACAGTCAAATATGCATCTATATACCTCTTCTTAGTGTTAGGGCTTGTTGAGTACCTTATGTACTCAGAGTTTGCAGTTGTGGTTTTAGTCAGAGAAGATTGCGTAAAAGACGACAACGTGTTGGGTTTGGTCTTGCTTCTCAAGTTTGCTTGTGGAGTTGGGTCTTGTTTCTGTTGTCTGCTTAGAGAAGATTGCGTAAAAGACGACAACGTGCTGGGTTTTGTCTTGCTTCTCAAGTTTGCTTGTGGAGTTGGGTCTTATTTTCGCTGTCTGCTTCACCTCTAGTTGGTCAACTGGTTGTGGATATTTTAATTCTCACCGTGATGCCGCTAAAGGTCCGGTTCAAGTATTTTCCTTTATCAAAAATATGCTTTTGATATACATTCTGATGTGTTGGTATGTATCAGTTACTGATCTAAAGACTGATATGTGATGCACAGTGTATCTAAAAAATGGGGTACGACACAACCTACGGCAAAGAGTCCGACAAGCAACCAAGGAACCCATGTTCTTCTACCAGAGAAGAAGGAGCTCCTGTCGGCTCGTCCCCTCATTCAACAGAGGGGGAAATAGGAACCGTTGCCCGTTCTGGAGGGAGGGTCACTTCCAAGAACATCGGATCCCAGAAATCAGGAGTGGGCATAAAATCACGACCTTCAGCAACAACTGGGTCGAAGAAAACCACTAGCTGTTGGGGCCACGCCTCCAAGGCGGCAAGCCCTCGTGCGACCTGCAAACCCCCTGTGGCCGGCGGAGGAGGTGGCGAACAAGAGGGACGCCCCGTCGAATGTCCAAAACAATGAATTCTTGGCTAGGGACGAAGAGAGGTGGAGCAATCCCGACCAGGTAGCCCATCACCACCCTCAGAGTCACTGTCCTCACCATCCCCAGGCCAATCGTCCGAATCATGATCAGAGCTCAACAGGGGGTGAAAATCTTGGACCTCGATCAAACAAATAACAGTGCTGTAGCGCAGCGCGTCCCAGCGGTGGAAGATAAGTTCTTCCGGACGCAAGAACAAATTGTTCGGCACCGGCATCTCCAGTTTCTCTGGAATCAGAACATCAACAACCTCCGGAATGAGGTTGGGGTCAACACACCAAGCAATATGCTTGAATGAAGACATATTAGCTTTGGAAAACGGCTCTGGGAACACAGCAAGAATAGTACAAGAGGACCCACAATAGTTTGAGCTGTTTCCAGGTCCCAAGCATGAGCAGGGAGGTTCTCAATCTCAAGAAACACCTTGAACAACAACGCATTGGAAGAAGCTTGTGAGAGCCTGTTCCACCGGCGGAAAGTGAGGCGGAAGGGAACGTCCATCGGTGGAGGCGCATGGAGGACAGCAGAAGCAGAATCAATGTCGGCAAAGACAATGAGGAAATCTTCTAGCCAAAAGTGGCGCACCTGCACCGCCTCCTCCACAACACCAAAATGCACCCTGAGGTGACGCTTCACCTGCGCGACCGACACAACAGGCCGGGTGCCCATGACCATAGCAACGAGCACCCTGGCCAGTTCATCCTCCGCAGCGTCCATCGTCGGGGTGCGACGTAGGACCCTGAAATTGGAGCGGGGACGACAACCAGGGGCGCCAGGGGGCGGGGGGGGCCGCTGGTTGAGCCGGCGGTCGAGGGGGGAAGCCGCCAGCTGACTCAACGGGGAACCCAGAGGCGTGGAAGCCGCAAGCGACCCAGGCAGCGTGAAGCTGCTGGTAGATGACGGGGACACACCCGGCTGCACGCCACCACCACCACCCGCGACCTGTCCAACCTCGCCGCCCGCGAACCGCCTGGAAGACGGCCGCTGCTCCAAGACCAGACGTTGCTAACGAGGAGGGCCGGCGGAGTCTGGAGAGCGAGGCCGCTTACAGGTGTTTGCCTTGTGGCCTTCCTCACGGCAACGGACGGGAGGCATTGCGGCAGTTCTTGGTGACATGGTCAGAGCCGAAGCAGTTGAAGCAAAGCCCGACCAGATCCAGAGGCACCAGCCTAGTGACCTAGGCCGGAGGGGGAGGAGGCGGGGCACAGTGCACTCAACGCCAACGGCGATGATGCATGACCTTCCAGTCCCTTGCAACCAACGGCCCTTGCTTCAGAGGTGGCAGATCTGACTTCGGGGGCGGCAGATCTGGCCGGCGCACCCTAGGACCTTGAGCAGGAGCCGAACGACCTTCACGAGCAACCTGGCAATACGACCGAAGAGGAGGACGCGGAGACTGCGGCCCAACAGAGAAGGGGCTGCAGTGACCGTCGGACGAAGAGGAAGGGGAGATGCTGAAGTTGAGCCAGCTGGGAGTGCTCTTACCAGACGACAACTCAGTCGATCTCCTCCCGATGGTGAAAGGAGCGGCTTCAGGGTTGAGACGAGAGGTGGATCTGGCCGAGGGCAAAGTGGATCTGGCTGGGGAGGTGGAGGAACGGGGCGGGATGGTGGCGGCGGCGGCATCGCAGGCGAGTCGCCCGGAGAGGGGGACGGGAGCGCTCATGTTCCTCCTTTACCGGCTAGGTAAACAATGAAACAACAACCACATACTAACAATTGATGCATGCAGACCATATGTCCAGATTCCTTCCCTGAGCATCTAGATGGAACCAAGTCAGAGAGATTATCTAGTTGAATTCATGACATGCTCCTGTCAGAGAGGGGAACTGCTATCAAATTTATCACACAAACAACGTACAAGGCGACGTCCAAACTGTTGCCATCAGCGTTTGCCATAGCCCGTCAAACACGGCAAACGGACTTCTTACTAAAAACATTTTTTTTTCCTTATGTTAAGGTATTGAGATGTGACGAGGCATTTATTACAGTCTACAAAATTTCCTCTCTGCATGGGAAGTATATCTTGAGAAACTAAAATGTTAAGCTTAATTTGCAACCCCAAAAATTTGACAGGTAATTAATTCTAGAGAAGCTGATCTACCAAACAGGCCGTATAACTGTAATTGAAACACATCTTGTTTCGGTTTTGATGCCCTCGAGACGATTTGATGTGTTTTATCGGTTCTTAAAAAAAAAAGGTGGCGTCGATTGGTACCATCTTTGGAACTAAAGCTTTCAGTGTTGTTCGTGATATTTTGTCGTATTAACGGCCATGTGAGCCTTTTTCTATTCTATTGCTTTAATAGGCTTGGCGCAATATATCCTCTCAGTGAGTGTATATGTGGAGCATATACCGTGCATAGGAAGAAGCTTGCTTCTTCCTGGAGTATTAGCGTGTGGAACTGCAATTCATCTCAATCCACGAAACAGAAAAGTAGCGATCATGGATGGGAAGAAGCTCGCTTTCTTCCTACTAAGCCTCAACCTCGTAGCGTGCATCTCCGGTGACGACGAGCGGTTCGTCTACTCCGGCTTCGCCGGCCGCAAGAACCTCATCCTTGACGACGCCGCTTCCATCACAGCGAGCGGCCTCCTCGAGCTTACCAACGGCTCGCTCCGTACCAAAGGCCACGCCATCTACCCGACCCTGCTGCGCTTCCACGATCCGGCCTCGGCCGGCCGCGGCGCCGTGCGGTCCTTCTCGGCCTCGTTCGTGTTCGGCATCCTCTCGGCCTACCCCGACGTGAGCGCGAACGGCATCGTGTTCTTCGTCGCGCCGAGCAAGGACTTCTCGGGCGCGATGGCGGCGCAGTACATCGGCCTCCTCAACAGCAGCAACAACGGCAACGCGACGAACCGCGTGTTCGGGGTCGAGCTCGACACCATGCAGAACAACGAGTTCAAGGACATCAGCGACAACCACGTCGGGGTCGATGTCAACAGCCTCGTCTCGGTGAACTCCACCAACGCCGGCTACTACGACGACGAGTTCCACAGCCTGACGCTGATCAGCCACGAGGCGATGCAAGCGTGGGTGGAATACGACGGCGAGACCAAGAGGATCAATGTAACCTTGGCTCCCCTCAAGATGGGCAAACCTGCCCGGCCCCTGCTCTCGGTAACGCACGACCTCTCAACCGTGATACCGGACATGGCATACATCGGCTTCTCATCCTCAACAGGATTGGTGAGCTCGCGGCACTATGTTCTCGGATGGAGTTTCGCCATGGACGGGCCTGCTCCGGCCATCGACATCGCCAAGCTGCCGAAGCTCCCCCTTGAGTTCCCCAAGCCAAGATCCAAGGTCATGGAAATCATGCTTCCGATTGCCACTGCTGCCCTGGTCCTCTGTGTAGGCACGCTACTCGTTTTGCTTCGGAGAAGACACCTACGGTACAGAGAACTGAAGGAAGATTGGGAGGTCGAGTTCGGGCCGCACCGGTTCTCATACAAGGATTTGTTCCGTGCCACAGAAGGGTTCAAGAACAAGAACCTGTTGGGTGTAGGAGGGTTCGGGAAAGTATACAAAGGAGTTCTTCCGGCATCTAACTCCGAGATCGCCGTGAAGAGGGTGTCACACAACTCGAAGCAGGGCATGAAGGAATTCGTTGCCGAGATCGTTAGCATCGGCCGGATGCAGCATCCTAACCTGGTTCAGTTACTCGGTTACTGTCGCCGCAAAGGAGAACTGCTTCTAGTCTACAAGTACATGTCAAATGGAAGCCTGGACAAGTACCTCTACAGCAACCAGGGAAACCCTACTCTGAACTGGACTCACAGACTCAACATCATCAAAGGGATCGCGTCGGGCTTGCTCTACCTCCACGAGGAATGGGAGAAGGTCGTCGTTCACCGAGACATCAAGGCCAGCAATGTGCTCCTCGACGACGACATGAATGGCCGACTAGGCGACTTCGGGCTGGCCATGTTATACGACCACAGCGCCAACCCTGAAACCTCACACGTCGTCGGCACCATAGGTTACCTCGCCCCCGAGATCGGCCGGACCAGCAAGGCAACTACTCTGACGGACATTTTCGCCTTCGGCATATTCGTTCTTGAGGTCACTTGTGGGCAGAAGCCCATCATGCAGGATTCAGAGGAGAACCAGCTCATGTTGGTAGATTGGGTGGTCGAGCATTGGAACAGAGGATCACTGTCTGAGACGGTGGATAAAAAGATTCAGAACGACTGCAACTTTGATGAGGCGTGCGTAGCGCTTAAGGTAGGGCTGCTCTGTTCTCACCCGTTTCCTGAGGCAAGGCCGAGCATGCGGCAAGTCTTGCAGTACCTCAACGGTGAAATGGAAGTGCCGGAGATGGTTCCGGCGCACCTGAGCTTGCAGATGCTGATGTTGATGCAGAATGAAGGCTTTGATTCGTACGCCATGTCTTGCCCTTCCGAGGAGAGCATCCAGACGATTTCCAGCATCGTGCAAGAAAGATGATGAAACTGTAAACCTTTTCTAATTGCTTAAAAAATTATATAGTCCCTTCATTCTTAAATTGGTGAAACATTTTCTGTGCTAAAGTATTCTTTCGTTATCTTCATTACGAAGATGAGTACTCCTATATTATATATTAAATTCTGATTGGATGATCAATCATGTCATTCTCAGTTAGTCAGTCAACCAGTGATTACTACAGTGTAGGAGTAGTTTTCATCGGTGAGCGCTGGTCATTTCAATGTTCAAAGTTCAAACATGCAGTCCCTATCGTGATGACTAGCAGGACCGTTCAAACATGCAGTCCCTATCTTGCTGACTAGCATGAAGGCTTTGATTCGTACGCCATGTCTTATCCTTCCGAGCAGAGCATCCAGACGATTTCCAGCCTCGTGCAAGAAAGATGATGAGACGCATGGACCTGTTAGCAAGAAAATTTATTCATCCTAGTATGTATTATGTGCAGATAAGACATAAGTATCTATTTTTAGCATGACTGTAATTCGTTAAATATAATGGGTTCAAGAAAAGAGACATCTTGTATATATGCATTCATGTTGAGCAACATCCAAGATTTGATCTTCGATCATCAATTCGTTTACCCTTTGGTATTGCTAGTCAAACTCTATTGTGCGAATATACAGATGCTGGAAACTTTTTCTATTCTCTTAAAAAAATAATAGTCCTCTGATCTTAAATTGTGAAGCATTTTCTATGCATGTTGACGTATTCTATCGTTATTGTCATTACTCATTATCACATTACAATATTTCTGATTCTGATTGAATGACCAATCGAGGCACTCTCAGTTAGTCCGTCAACCAGTGATGCCTTCCCTGTACTTTTAATGGCCGGTCACGGTCGCTCAACGTTTATTTCAATGTTCAAACTTTAAAGTTCAAACATGCAGTCCCTATCTTGCTGACTAGCAGGACCAGTGGACTCATGCCATCCAGTACTCATCACTTACCAGTCCACGGTCCACACTGAGTACTCTAGCTCCATTATTAGCCCGAAGATCTCTTCAAACGTTGGGTGTGTCATAATGTCAAGCCCTCAAGTCTTTTATTTAGGTGCAAACAACTCTAAAATTTCGTCGTTGCGTTAGAATTTTATTTGACACTTGCTGATCTCAAGACCTATCAGGCATGCTACACATCGTACTCAGTAAACTAAAGCTCTCCGTAGTTGCATAAGCAATGACGATACACATGCGCTTCCTTCTGCTCCCGATCCTCTCCACCGGGCTTGTACTCTCATCCCTTACAGCTTCTACCGACGTCGGAGAGCAGTTCGTCTACTCCGGCTTCACCGGCGCCAACCTGACCCTGGACGGCTCGGCCACGATCACGGCCACCGGCCTCATCGAGCTGACCAACACCACCTCGACGCACCAAAAAGGCCACGCCTTCCACCCGACTCCCCTCCGCCTCCGCGCGTCCCCGGACGGCGCCGTGCGGTCCTTCTCCGCCACCTTCGTCTTCGGCATCGTCTCCAGCTACACCGACTTCAGCACGCACGGCATGGCCCTCGTCGTCGCGCCGCGCACGTCCCTGCCGGACGCGCTGACCGACCAGTACCTCGGCCTCACCAGCATCCAGAACGACGGCAAGGCGAGCAACCGCATGCTCGCCGTGGAGCTCGACACCGTGCAGAACATCGAGTTCCGCGACATCAACGCGAACCACGTCGGCATCGACGTCAACGGCCTCAGCTCCGTGCAGTCGCGCGACGCGGGATACTTCGACGACGAGAGTGGCTGGTTCACGAGCTTGAGTCTCATCAGCCGGGACGCGATGCAGGTGTGGGTGGACTACGACGGAGGCCCGACGCGGATCAGCGTGACCATGGCTCCCCTCGGAACGGCGAAACCCAAGAAACCGTTGGTCGTCGCCAACAAAAATCTCTCAGACGTGTTAACAGAGCCGTCGTACATCGGCTTCTCTGCATCGACAGGCCCGGTAAACACGCGGCACTATGTTCTTGCCTTGAGCTTCGGGTTGAACGGATCGCCCCCGGCGATTGATCTCGCCAGACTGCCCAAGTTGCCCCAGATAGGATCGAAGCCTCGATCAAAGGTCTTGGAGATAACCCTGCCCCTAGCGAGCGCAGCGCTCGTTCTAGCTGTCGGCACCGCCATGATTCTGCTCGTGCGAAGGCGACTCAGGTACAGAGAGGTACGTGAAGACTGGGAGAGCGATTTCGGACCGCACCGGTTCACGTACAAGGATCTCTTCCACGCCACAAAAGGGTTCAAAGACAAGCACCTCCTCGGTGCGGGAGGCTTCGGATTGGTGTACAAGGGAGTGCTTCCGACGTCCGGAGTGGAGGTCGCCGTGAAGAAGGTGTCCCATGGGTCCAAGCAGGGGATGAAGGAGTTCATCGCGGAGATCGTCAGCATCGGCCGCATCCGGCACCGGAACCTCGTGCAGCTACTCGGGTACTGCCGCCGGAAAGATGAACTCATCCTGGTCTACGATTACATCCCAAACGGCAGCCTTGAGAAGCACCTCTACAGCGAAGGAGATGCTAGTAGTACTGCTACCTTGGGTTGGGCTCAGAGGCTTCACATCATCAAAGGCGTCGCGTCCGGGTTACACTTCCTCCACGAGAGGTGGGAGAAGGTCGTCGTCCACCGGGACATCAAGACCAGCAACGTGCTCCTGGACAGGGAACTGAACGGCCGGCTCGGCGACTTCGGCCTCGCGAAGCTGTACGAGCACGGCGCCAACCCGCTGACCACCCGTGTGGTCGGCACCACGGGGTACCTCGCGCCGGAGCTCATCCGGTCCGGCAAGGCCACCCCTCTCACGGACGTCTTCGCCTTCGGCACCTTCGTGCTCGAGGTCACGTGCGGGCAGCGACCCATCAAGCAGGACGACGAGCAGGAGGGCAGGCAGACCCTCCTCGTCGATTGGGTGCTAGAGAACTGGCGCAACGAGTCGCTTGCTCAGATAGTGGATCCGAAGCTACGAGGAGAGTATGATTCCGACGAGGTTTGCCGGGTGCTCAAGATCGGACTGATGTGCTCGCACCCATCTGCCGCTGCGAGGCCCAGCATGCAGCAAGTGCTGCAGTACCTTGATGGAGAGGTGCCGCTCCCGGAGATGGCGCCGCCCGCGAACTTGAGCTTCAACATGCTGGCTCTCATGCAACGGAAAGGGATGCATGTCGTGTCGGGCCCGTGCTCGTCGACGGTGATAAGCGCCGGCAGCATATCTGACCTGTCTGGAGGAAGGTGACACCAGCCGTGTTGTTGTTGTTTTACGTTGTTATTATTTACGTGTGATACTAATAATCACTGGAAAAATGGTTTAGGGCTAGATTTTGTTTGTTGTTTTGGGAGACCCGGAGAATCACGATCCAGTTGGAACAAGCCTGCCCAGCTCCCTCTTGTTCGCGGAACGAACAGGCCCAACTAAAGAACAATTCAGTCAACTCATATAAAGCCCAGCCCATATGTTTGGGCCTAAACTTTCGGCCTTTCCGGGCGGGCTTACAATCACGATGTGGGCCAGTTACTGAGTACCTCCGATCCACGCTCATCAATTCGGCCTTTTTTCTCAAAAAAAAAAATCAATTCGACCTTTCTCCTGCTCAAAAACCACGACAAGCCATCGGCTGGGCCCACGGCCGAAATGCCCCTTCGTCCCTTCCCCGGTACCGATGAGAATTCAGTTCACCTGCCCGCCTTAACCACACCGGTCCGGAAGAAATGGCGACCAGCTCCTCACCGGGCAACTCCTCGCCGGCAACCGCCGGCCAGATTTCTGCCTCGGGCTCCATCGGGGATCCGGTCCACCAAAAATGCTTGCTTATTGTATTATAATCTTTCTCCAGATGTGCTCGCACCCTCTACGCCAGTCTTGCATGCCACTGAAACATTGCTGCACTGTTCGTGAGCAGTGGTCTACAGCTCGCCTGATCATCATGCAGTGCACCAACCTGAACTGACATGACATAATCACATAATTTTATGTTACCAATAGGCAATCCGAGAGTAGTTTCATCCAATAGATTCAGCTCTAACCAGTTTCATTCTGCTATGCTAAAACAGTAAAGAACCGACGGTGGATGAAACTTCCTCGTCTTGACAGCGCCGTCTCCGAGCATATTTCTGGTAGCTCTGACACGACGGACTCCTGCTCCGTTTTTGTGCAGCACATTTGTTCGGATGGTTGCAGGTCACTGGCAAGGCATCTTTGTCAGGAGGGACGCCCAGGTTGTTGCCGATTTGATGATCCGCGCAGCTCAGTTTCATTCTCAGTTCTCAAATTTGATCTATTTACAGCATGTTTGAGCTCTCAGAGTTTCATCTTTCAACGTTGAAGCAGCAGAATCCTAATCCAGGATACTGTGTTCCTCTGATGGAGTCCTGATCCAGGAAGCTTGAACACGTTTGTCGCTGCGTTACTACTAGTACAGTAGTACTATCATTAGGACTCACTCCTACCACTCCTCGTACTGTTGCTGGTGAAGCAGCAATGACCAAAGCTGTCGTCCTCGTACAGTGCTGCTGCATGCTCTTCATAAAGAGATGCTACTACTCCCTACGCTGTCATGAACAACTTGCAACCAATATGCCAATCATTTGCACGGCTCTCCGCCGAGATAAGCTAGTGTTAGGTCGCCGCTGCGACAGTGGGATGATTCTCTGGGCAATACGCTGCAATAATGCCAGTGATTGCTACAGTGCATGTGAGAGGGAGTGGTGCAGCATGGAAGGCAATGGCGATGAGCTGAGCTGCTCACTGCGTCTATCACAGACGGACATTCCTCAAGGGCAACATTGTTGATCATGCTACTGTTCTTACTGACGGAATCTGAACGCGGACTAGTGTCCTGATGAATAGGTTTCCCAGTCGTAGCAGGTATGTTTGCGCCGTGCTTCTCCATTTGTTGGACTCTGAACGATGCGCAGTTTCAGGATTAATTGGTACTCCTAAGTAAGAAGAAAACTTTGAAGCACACATAGATGAAAGATGTTTCAACTAATATGCATTTTACTTCTATATATACTGTCATCTGCTGAAGGACAGAAGGAGACGGTATTTAACCTCTTTATTATGCTTAACACAGGCAATCACTGAACGTGCACATTTTCACCGGTATGGACCTTACAATCATACAATTAGGCGACTGCCGAATAGACTACCCTGGTACGTACGTACTTGCATCGCACGGATATTCTTCCAATTTAAAACACGCCCAAATTACAAGCTGTCTAGCTGAAATTTAACAGCATTACAGAACCGCTACGTACAAACCATAAACAACACTGAAGCAAAGGCCTTGGCGACGATCAGCAGAAACGGTGCAAGCCCAAAAATAACATAACAATGTAGTCGTACCGTGCATTGCAACGCGTCCTCGTACATAGATGTCTCGACTTCCCGATCCATATGTAGTAGTCCATGGTCATTCCATTCGCGAACCGAGGCGGTACATGCCGTCGGCCAGGAACGGGCCGTCCATGTAGAGCGCGGCGGCGGTCTGCGGGTGGAAGCCTTCCATCATCACGAACGGCATATCCTCCGACGGCTTCCAGTGCCGTTTCCTCTGGTTGATGAACCAGTTGTTGATCTGCTTCTGGTCTAGGCCTGTCGATTCTGCCAGCGCGATCTTCTCCGTCTCCTACATGCAGCAATTAAGCAACATAAAGTTAGTAATATAAAAGTGATGCACCTTTAGTTTGTGACTACTGCATGCCATTTCAAGATGTACTACATGAACTCAAATTTTTAATGATGTCATGCATGCAGATGAACTTGAGCAAGTATTGTGCAAATTATCTTACTGAAGGGTAAGGCCACTTGTAGTGCAGCTCCCACCAGTGGAGTAGCTTCTGCCTGGCCTCCTTTGGGAGCTTGCCTTTCTTCTTCTTCTTGGAAAACTCTTGCCTGAGGCTGCTCAAGTACCCACTGTACTTCTTCAGGAGCTGGTACTTGAGCTCCTTATCTTCAGCGCGTGGATCAATCTCAGATGTCTCATTTTCACGTCCGGTTGTGTCCATGTCGTCCTCAGAGGAACCGACACCTTCTGATTTACCATCTGCAGACAAAAAAAAATGTTATGTTTAGACGACATGTTTTATCAACCGTAGGTCTATTTCTCTGTCTGAAATCCAAAGTCGTATGAGTTTAGACCATAATGGACATATATGGGCTAGACGCAAAGAGTTGACAACTGTGCGTAAAGAATCTACCCATTTTAAAATGCAAGTGCAGGATGAATAGTAGGATTTTGGGAAGGAAAGTAGTGTGGCTACAGTCACAATTAGTGGAATATTGCCAATGCAAATTGAGATATAAGGATCTTGCACGGGATTCAAACAAAATAGCAAGGCTGGGAAAATATCAGAATAATAATTTTGTTGTTTGCAGGTCGGGCCCAGAACCTATTCCTAGTTTATGCCAGAAGACCACGATGAAAAAGAATTAGAACAGAAATAGTAATGCTGGTATTAAAGTATTAAACCTTCTTATATTAAAGTATTAAATTATTCCTATAAATTGCATTTAACAAAAAAAAAAGTAATCTTATAGTCTCTTGTTTTCTTGAAAGTTGTTGTTTTACATGTTTTTAATGCATTTCAGTAACTGTAATGTTTGAGCTAATATAATAGTTTTACACACAGCTTTCACAATCATTTTCCCTATAAACAGCATGAGAATTTGTCACCAATCAGTCAAATTCAAATAAACTACTAGTTTCTTATTGAGAAAGTTAGGGCCCCCTTTGGTAGAGCTCTCAGCTCTTGATTCTTTGGATTTACTCCTGATTCTCCTGTGAAGTGATTCTGTGGTTGAAAATTATTCTCTTTGATTTTCTAAGATAAACTCTTAGAATCAGACTAAAGAATCATTTCACAAAATCAAATCAAAAGAAGCTACTTTTTTCAGCTTTCTGCCCTTCAGTTCATTTCAGAGAATCACTTCACAGAATCAGACAAGACTTCTGAAAAATTGGCAGATCTCTTCAGATTCTACATGAGAATCAAGAGCTGGAAGCTTTGTTAAAGAGGCCCTTAGAAATGGGTGAGCACTGAGCAGAGAGCATAATAAAGGACAAAACAAAGCTTATCTACGACAAAATGGCATGTATGAATACCTTATAATCTCTTAAACTATATACATGAATCAGATTATGTTTCTATCGACAATATTTGACTACATAAAAAATGTTACTAATACCAATAGAAAATGTCAATTGCTCACTTCCTACTTTTGCAGAAATAGTTTCAGGATAACTGTAGCTTCCAAAAATCGTAGGCACTCAATAGATTATTAGTGAATACATAATCTTGCTGAATAAAGCCATCAGATATGGAATTTTCCAGGACAAAACACTAACATTCCAACTTTAAACAAAATGGAACAGATTTTCAAGAAATGTAGCTACAACATGAAAATTACAAAATCCGCTTTTTTAACATTAAGAAAACAAAATTAAAAGAAACGTTGTGAAATCTTACATTTGCAAATTATTTGAGAAACTCAACATGTCGATAGTAATTTTCTATCTTCAAACATAGACAAACAACAGTATCTACAACATGAAAACTATGCAATCCACTTTCTTACATTAAGAAATCAAACTAAAAGAAACAGTGAAAAGTATCCAGTACATATTATGGGAATAAATAAAGAAAAAAACTTCAGAATATTTGGAATGTAAACAAATTTTATAAGTACGTGCTGTCAAAATTGAGCGCGTACTAATAAACATCACAAGCCCTAGTTAAATACTAGGAACTGTAAAGAGCTAATTACCAAATCCAGAAACTGGGTTCAGTCCTAGATTGACCGCCTAAACTGTAAACTGGTTTCATTTCGTTGTAGATTGACTATCACGACATCGATGAGCGGTGATAAACACTAATACTCCACTCTCCTAGGCTAGCTCTACGTAGCTCGTTGTGAGTTGCAATCAGGGTTTACAAAACCGGTCAAAACCAGCTGGTTTTCACAGTTTTCGGTGAAATCGGTCCAGTCTGATTTAGAAAGTCGGTCGGTTTTCGGTTTAATAAATTAAAAAAAATTAAAATTCCGAAAACCAGTCAAACCGGCTGATAAACCGGTCAAACCGGCCGGTAAACCGAAAAAACCGCTCGAACCGATTTGATTTCAAATTCAAAAAGAGTAAACCAGAAAAACCGACCGGTAAACCGGGTAAACAGGTTCGTTTTCTATAAAAAATTTGATTTTTGAATTTGCTCGGTTTTCGTTTACTGTAGCGGTTTTTCAAAAACCGATCAAACCGGTGTCGGCCGGTTTTCGAGACCAAACCAGTTTACGAAACATTGGTTGCAATACGCAGGGGAGATTCTCCTGTGGCGAACCTATGGAACATGTGTATCCACAACCTGACAGTCTGCTCCTACACGGCATGGCATAGCAACAGTAAACACAGATCTTCGTGCTCAGTGCAGGTGGCACACCTTAGCCTGCATAAATATGCAGACGGACTGTAGATATACGTCCAGCATTCAAAAAGCCCGGCAGCGCCCCCCGGAAGACACGAGCGACGCTGCTGCAACCCAACCGAAACTACACAAGTTAACACCAGGACAGATACGGGCTACAGCCGCAGCTTGTAATGTGTAGTCTGGACAGCCAGACAGGGGAAGGATTCAGTTCAGGTTAGGCTCGATAACACACCATTTCCAGTGCAAATGTGTTATTTCTGTCTCCGCCTAAAATAGAACGGCAATGAAAAAAAAAAAAAAGAAGATTGGAGAAGGAGATTTTAGCTACTCCTGCGCAAGAAGGCAATGATTTGAAGCTGCTTATGGAGTTGTGCGTGGTTGTGCATACGAGACACATGGATTCCCCTGCCAGCCTCGGAACCCTAACAGAAGCAAAGCTTATTGTAACCTGTCAATATGTACTTGAAGTGGAGTAGACTACTCAGTGCAAGAAGCCAAATGAACAGGTTAAGTTTCTGTGAGTCTATGTAGGCGATCTGTGTCGCTCATCGCATGAACAGATGGCTGCTATTGCGTGCAGTCCTGAAGTTACAGTCGTGTACTAACTGCAAAGGAACCGAATCCAAGTCATTAGCATAATGCACGCAGGAAGAGGGGAGGCACTCAGATGAAAGAAAGGATTAAACAATGGAGGACGAGCTGATGAACGAGAGGAGGAGACCCTGCCATGAGACACGGCTCCGCACTGTGCCCTCGATGCCAACCAAAAGCCCAGTTGCCAGTTAACAAATCCGCTGCAAATCACCTCACTAATTTTTATATTGTTCTGAGCGCATGCGTAGGGTTGCGTGTACTCTGATCTCTTTAAGCCACCACCGCTCGTATTAATTAATGAATAATCTTTATTAGATTAAGAAGCCAGGCTAGCTCACTATGGCAAGATCCAGAGCAACCGCTCCCACTATCCAGAACAACAGTTTCCCAATGAGGTAAGCCGAGTGCCGTACGACCATATACTACGAGAGATGAAGGTGAAGCAAGCGACGGACGAAGCTGCAAGAGAGTTTTACCGGCGAGCGAGAGGCGCGAGGAGCCGGCCGCGGCGGCGCCGCCGGAGATGGAGTCGAGCTGCGCTTCCACCCTCTTGAGGAACTCCATGGCCTCGTCGATCGGCCGCGTCAGCTCCTCCCGATACTTGACCAGCATGTTGCAGTAGGCCTCCTGCTGACACATCGAGTCAGGGCATCAACCGGAGAGACAGTCGACGGAATTATGCGGTAGTGGATGTTGGAGCTGATCAGGACGAACCATGAACTGGTCGAGCTCCGGGTCGCGCGGCTCGTGCCGGTTCGGCGGGCGCGCGTCCAGCTTCCCCGCCACGGCCGTCAGCTTCTCCAGCACGTCCGGCGGCGCGCCGACCTGCGCATCATTTGATAGGGCATATAAGAAGAGCATATATAGACTACGCATCGTGTTAAGACAATCTATAGCTTGCTTGCTTGCTAGTAGAGCAAGATAGACAGATTTGCAATTTATCCTGCCGTTAAGCAAGCAAGAGGCGAGCTAGACAAAGGCGGGCGCCTACTTTCTGGCAGTCGAGGTAGGCCGCGAGGAGCGCAGAGTACTGCGGGTGCGCGACGATCTTGGCCTTGATGGCGTCGGCCTCCGCCGGCGAGATCTCCGCGTGCCTGCCGTACTGCGACTGCGACGACGACGACGGCCCGGCGGCCTGGCCCTGGTGCAGCAGCGCGAGCGGCGCGCCGTAGTACGCCACGCCCGCCGGCGCCGCCGCGGCGCTAGACAGCGGCAGCTGCAGGAAGGAGGAGGACGCGGCCGGCTTCGAGTTGGAGCCGCCGCCGCCGCTACTGCTCCTTCCGGCTCCAAGATTCCCGAAGCTCTGCTCCATGAAATAAACACAGACCAAAACCTAGCAAAAAGCTAGGAGACACAGAAATTAGGGATGCACAGAGCTCGCCCCGCCGTGCCGAGACGAGACTGCAGCTCCCCTCTCTCCTCTCGGCACCAGTAATGGCGGCGCGGCAGTGGAGAGTAGAGCTGCAGGAAGAGGTCGAGGGGAGAGAGAGGGAGGCGGGGAGATATTAATGAGGAGGGAGGGACGGGGGGTGTGGAACGAGAGGAAGGGAAAGGTGTGGGCGCCTGTGGCTGGTGGCGATCCCTTTCCTCGCGTCAAATCTCACTGGAGAAGAGACGGTGAAGGGGAGATGGATGCGCTGTCGTACTTCGAAAGAGAGACGAGTGCTGCTCGGACATGGTTTTGTTTTCGGCCTCCTTGAACGCGAGAATTTTTCATTTTTTTGTATTTTTTTAAATTAAATTAATTTTTATAAATTTTTTGTAAAATTATTGTGAAATTCTTTCTTGCATTCAAAGAGGCGGCCTTCTTTTCCGTCAACGCGAACGTGGCTTGTTCATGCAATTGCCGGCATGGGCATGGCCGCGCAACGGCTTTTCTTTCTTTCTTTTTTTTTTATTGAAGGATGTGCATATTCATTCGTGTGCATATATTCGTTCCTCAGCTATGATGCGAATTTTTATAAAATTTAAAACACTCTGTGGAAACACATATGTGAGAATGTTATTCTATTTTCTAAAAATTCGTGTGCATATTCATCTATCGCTTCATATATGTTCATCGATATCATTTAAATTGGCATGCCTCAAATCTCGGGAAAAAAATGTGTGATTTCCATTGTCATTTTTTTTTTTGGAAATTCAGAGGCATTTATTTGTTGTGACTTGTGACACTTTTTTTGAAATAATAGTATTTCTTGATTTCTTTTTTTTCTTTTACAGATGTATTTTTCCCCGAAAGGCCTCGTAATGCCTCTCCAGATAAAAAGTGGAAAGCAAATGTTTATTACTAGAAAATTAGTAAGAATTTAGTATTGTACGAGTACAGTGAGTAGAGACTGATTGATCAGGGTCAAGTGACCCTAGGTCTATAGGCGCAGATGCATTGCCATCGGTGTCACACTAGTGATGAGTAGACAGAGATGCGCCAGAGCTTAGAAAATCTAATAAGTCCCCTTTTGGTTGCTTCTTAAAACTAAGATTCGAGTACTAAGTCAGGATCTCAATTCTCAATTATAAACATACTTTTTTCACCATCTCAAGTCACAATTCTGCTGCAGATGATAATCTCTAATATGATTGCTTTAATATAAATGTTACATGCACCGAAGGCTTATCTTTTGATACTATGTGAATATAAACACCATCTGAAAACAGGATGTCTCAAAAGGTACCTTCATATATAGTGTGCAACACTTTGAATTGAACGTAAAAAATATACTACCTTTGTGCCAATAGAATCTTATTTTTAGGATTCGTTGGATGTGACTTTGACCTTCTATAAATTTAACTAATTTTATTAATATATAAATTATATATTATAAAATATTTTTTATGATAAATTTAAAAATATAAATCTTATATTGATCAAATTAATTAAAATTTTATAAGTTGTTTTAAGTCTGGGCATAAAAATTAAAAAAATTGAATAATGTGAGAGGTTTTGAAAATAAGAAAGTGAAAAATATGATGAAGATGTATTAGAAAAATAAAATTGTGTCTTAGAGAGTTATAACGACTTATAACTTAGAGCAGAGTGATTTATCATTTGGAAAGAAAGAAATACTACATTTAAAAAACTGTATAATTAGTATCGGTAGATAGTAATCTCACTGTAACGCATAAATATTCTTTTAATTATGTTTTTTACTGCACAGAATGCAGAACAACCTATAACTATTCTGAGTAGCGCATCCAAGAACAATTTTTATATATGTGGCATAACACCGTTGAAAAACGTTAAGATGGTGCCCCTTGTGAATGCCGAGGGGACAGAAAATGTCAGCCATGCCTTTAGTAGTACGAGTACACTGTAGGGCATTTAAAATATTTGAGGTCTAGGAGCTAGTTCATCAAACTTATCACTTCGATCAACCGTTATGAAACGACGCGGCAAATTGACACGATGGACAGAGAGGATGCAGAATAGTTAAATTTTATTATTTTAATTATTAATAATATATAATTAATAATATTTTAATATAAAAAAATATATTTTTAATTCATTTTAAAATAAATTTTTATAAAAATTAAATTTTTATATTAAAAATTATATAATTTTTAGATATTATTATTAAAAGTTAAAAATCTCATTTTTACACAAGTCTTGATACCGCGTTTTAATGCGATTTATTAGTCAAATTCTGCCGGTACAATTTCTTTGATGGTAGTTGTACTTGGACGGAGCTAAAGAAAAGCTTGTCTGTTAGTACATCATTAAAAAAAACACAAGATTGTTTGCATGCTAAACTCGACGAATCCTGCACCACGAACTCCTGTGCAAATCCACAAGCTAGCTTCTTCCTCAAACTGATAGATGAGCAGAATCCGTCGTACCAAAAAGCCACTAGATCTCATTCTTAAACAAGTCTTGATGCCGCGTCCGCATCGACCGATCGCATCCTCACTCTCTTAACAAGAAACTTAATTCGTGGTGGGAGTCGCTGAACCATTAGGTACAACAATTGGCACACTAAAAAGTCGTGCTTCGTTGTCCTTGTACTCTTTTCAGTCTTTAAAAAAAAGTCGTTTTGTATAATGTTTTGTTTAAATATTAGAAATATAAGTTATAAATAATTTTTAATTTTTAATTTTATATCTGTGAAAATCATACAATTAGATTTATTTTTAAAAATATTTTCACAAAAGTATATACATATCTCATATTTTAAGAGATATTTTAATAGAAAATAATAATCAAAATTTATATTTTGAAAATCATATCATTGTTTTAAATGATTTTTTTTAAGAACAGAGAGAGTGCTGACCAACAGACACATTCATAAGTTCGTTTGTCTTCAATATACCCTAGTACTTAGCTTAAGGTAGTACTCACTCCATTCCAAGAGAACTTTATTTTTAGAGTTTGTTCACTATAATTTTGACCAAAAAATTTTGATAAGTAATTAATTTTAATAATATAAAATATATATTTTATGAAAATATTTTTTTGATAAATTTAAAAATATAAATACTAGATTTTTAAATTTAGTTAAATATATAAAATTTATTGATCAAAGTTATAGTTAACAAACACTAGAAATAAATTTAAATTTCTATTGAGACAGAGAAAGTACTTAAAAAAATAGGATCTAGACTGGTACGTACATAAATTCCATGACACAACATGAGCACTGAACAGGAGATGAATCATGTTTAAGGGCGCGATTGGTTAGTCGGCTCTGCGTAGCTTGGCTAATAAGTTCCAACAAGGCTGAGTTGGGACTAGATTCGTCTGGCCTGGCTCTGGAGAAACGTCGGCCGCATGCATTTCCAATGGACCTGGCTCGAACGGTACGGCTGCAGCAGGAGAGTCTGCTCCGTGAGCTCGAGCAAGAAACCAAACAAAATGAAGTTGCATCTGTGGAGGCTGGTAGAGAAAATGCGGGCAACCAATCATCCTTCAGCTGCATAGCCTTGCCGAGGCTGGGGTACCCAACCAATCAGCCCCTAATAATCTACGAGTAGGACGAGACCTCGGCCGGCTAACATAGCATTTCGGATAAATTTTGGTACCGTATAGTTGATCGGCGGCAGAAGAACGTTGCTTCTGAAAGTACAAATCGAAGGCTCTATACTCTCCCGTTCATTCTCAGCTGAAATTAATCAATGTGAACTCCACCGAAATTTCGCTATAACGAGTTGCTGTAGCTAACCTTCTCTCACTCATGAGGTCGTACCATATCTCCATGTCCGAGACACAGTGTATTTGACCGACAGCTATACTTGCAGGGCCTGCGGCAAGACGTACAACCAAATGACAGGAGGGGCGGATACAGACCCGTTTGAACCGAAAGAATTCAGATTGTATAATCTTGATTGTAAAACTAGAATTCTAAAAATTTAAAATCTAAACCTTTGAATTACGAAATTTTATTTATAGATTCTAATTTATTGTTGTGCATTGTGTTAGAGGATCTTAAAGTAGGAGTGATACTTAAACCCATGGGATTCTAGATTCTACTATATGATTTAGGAGTATCTTCTACTAGAAACTCACCGGTTTGAATATCTGGAGTATTTTCATTATCACGTTTTCACAATCTCATGCTGATTCAAACGGGCGCTAGTATTTCAATTACAGAGGACAATTCATGCTCGACCATATTTTGTTCAAAGGAAATACAAATTACAAATAATTTTAATTTCGTAAGTTTAGAGATGTGAAATCATATGATTAGATTTATCTTAAAAACACTTCATAAAAATATACATATTTTACTTTTCAGTAAATATTTTTATAAAAAAATTAAAACAAAGTTATATTTTGAAAACCGACGTTGTCCAATTAAAACAACATTTTTTTTATATCGGAGGGAGTACACCAATTGGCACATTAAAAAATCGTGCTTTGTTGTCCTTGGTACTAACTCTAACCAAACAGAGACATAAGTTCATCATCAATACTCCTACTTAGCGTGGCTAAGCACTAGTACTAACAAGCTAGGACCGGTGCATAAATTCCATGACAATAACAGGCGATGAATCATTTTTAATAATCTAGGGTGAGACCTCTTGCCGGCTAGCTAGCATTTCGAATAAATTTTAGCATAGTTGGTCAGCGGCAGAAGAACGTTGCTACTGAAAAGTACAGTGCAGATTAAGATCTTCGAAGAAAATGTCCTCTGAAATTAACCATCCACAACGGTGGTGCCGGTGTCTCACCATTGGCATAGTCAACCTCATGAGGCAGCAGTGCCTCCACACGGATAGTTGCTTGAGTTGTCGTCTTCGGACGCGTTCGTTTGCACTACTTCTGGTGTTTTTTGGCTGCTGCTGTTCCACACTGCTGTTTGACTCCGATTATAAAACCTCACGTGTGCTGTGGGTGGCTGCGGTTGCTAAAATTTGTTGCGCGTGGCTGTACAGCGCTGCTGTTAAAAGCACATACGAACGAACCCTTCAGTGTCATCATGGTTGAAAGGCAGATAAAAGGAATACACTCTCGTGTCTCTCCGTGGAAACACCGGGTGCAAAGAGATTCACCGATGCTTCTTTTTTAGCTCAAGCGCCGGCAGCTACAACAGTCTCACCACTATGGGAAAAAAATCGGTTCAAGCATGAGAAAAGAAAAAATAAACATCACCTGCGGTCGATAGTGCAAATTGAGTCTATGACAAATGGATCTCCTGCAAATAAAATTTGTGGGTTCAAATCAGAGTAGATCTGAACCGTTGATGTGTCAGATTCAATAACTCTCAAATGACACCTTATACTCTGAGAAAATCCGCTCATAGTGGTGTAAGATTTCTTCGAAGGCACTGGAATCTCCCGTTCATTCTCGCTTGAAATTCATGTGAAGTCCAAGGAAATTTCGCTACAACGAGGTGCTGTAGCTAGCCTTGACCGAGATAATGAACATCCGGACCATCCAACCATAAACAAGCATAACTTGATGAAAAAACAAAATTGTACAGTGCGTGAAGCATGATGCATCTCTGAAACCTCCTCTCGCTCATGCGGTCGTACCATACCTCCATGTCCGTCGACACAGTGTATTTGACCGACCGACAGCTATACTTGCACGTGCCTGCGGCAAGACATCCACCTGGCGGACACACGTACATGGGGTATCGTATGCGTGGCGGTACACGTATACGCAAAGCTGACCGGCTACTACAGTGTGCCGAATGGGGAGTCACGTGGGTGTGAGACCGCACTCAGATGGAGCGCGCGAGAGAGAGATGTGCGAACATGGAGTATACAGTATTGTACTGTGTACGGAATAATATGGAGAAATACTTGCGTATTCTGAGTGCAAGCAAGCAAGCATCAAAGCATGCGTGCGTGTGCGTTTTTGTTTGCAGGTCGTGTCCGATCAGAGGGGAAAGAAAGGCCGCACTGCACCGGCTCCGTTCGAACAGGGGATGGCCCTTCGCAAACACTGTTCATCACTCAGTGGCACTGCAGTACGTACTGGCTCTCTTGTTTCTCTCTCTAGCTAGGTAGCTGCTTGGTCCAGAGAGAGAGAGAGAGAGAGAAGGGCACACTCCGAGATGGGAAAGGAGCAAGGGGAATCAGATGCTTGCATAGGCCACCAAACAGTACACACGTATAGGCGTATTCGTGGCCTTCTGTCGTCAATAATTCTACTCCTACGCAGATAGAGACGAAGTACGTACGTGAAGCAGCGAGTGGTGCTGTTCGTCCGAATGTTTTGGCCTCTGCAGGGGCCATTGCATGTGCAAAGTCTCATTTGGCCAGGCGCCCGTGACAGAAGGGGATCGGAATCCGCTGGAGTAGTACGTACTACGATCGATGCATGGCAATCGCACGCGTTCCATTTCGAGCTCCATGCATCGGCGACCACAGGACATGTCCTCAGCTCCTTGCTAGACACGGGCACTAGTTGAATGGTGACCACACGAACGATCGAGTGGTCTCTCGTCGCTGTTTCCTTAACTTTGCCTCCGTCCGTCTCGCTCCCTCCCCGGTGCTGATAAAGCTGTGTAGTCGCCAAAAAGCTGGAAACCAGGGGAAGGGAATCGGCCACGGCCACAAATATAACAAGTCAATCACTCGACGCGTCAAAACAACTGGATCCTGGGGTGTTCCCACCGTATTTTAATGGTTCAACGTTGATTACTGTAAAATTACACTGACCAACGTTTGCAAATTAAAATCCAAAGGTCTAAACAGGTCTAACAAAGAACAATAAAGCTCTACCCCAGTATGCATGAAACATTTCTTTTATGAAGATACTTTACATTACATATGGAACCATTATTACTCCTTTTGGTTTTAAATTATTAACACCGTTGATTTTTAACATCAACTTTATTATTCGTCTTATTTAAAAAATTTGTTCTAATGTGTAAAATTATTAGTCGCAATTTAAATTTCACTAATAATAAATCAAATAATAACAAAATTTTACAAATTTGAATAAATTTTTTGAATAAGACGAATGATAAAAGTTGATGTTACAAGTCAATGATGTCAATAATTTAAAATCGAAGGAGTAATTCTTAAGCGAAAGATTTTTTTTAATGTATTACCTAAACAAAACATTTTTTTAAGTACAACAAAAAAATCTGAACGATCGGATCAAGTATCCAATGGTTAAAAGAGGTGGGGGATATATGATGGTCAAAAGAATCTTATCGTCCACAGCAGGATGGGACTCAAAATATGTCACCTACGGAACCCTAGCTCGGACCTATCCACGGCGGATGCTCCCCTACGCCCACTGTTCACATGCGTACACGGAACCATTTCAAACCCAAATCTCACGATTGTGTGGTAGGAGTAGTAGACTGTTCACTATCTTATCACAAAACCTTCTAAAATTTCTCAATTAATCCCTCCGCATGACGAACTCGGTCAAAATCGCACGAACCGAAAACAAAACTGTTGGGTAACGAATGGCGTTCCACTCTGACGGTTCAGAGCGTTATCTGCGGCGTAACCAGCTGAATGTTTTTCCTCGGGTCCGGAGCTGGCTGGTCAAACGCCAACCTGGAGCCTCCTGGGACGATTGGATCTGTTTGAGATTCTACGTCTCCTCCATACTCGAGATGTCGTAGCAGATGCCTGCAACCTGAAAGACTGAGAAACCACATGTCATGCAGTTCCATCAACTCAATGCGTGATCGATCAGATCAGATGCATTCTCCACAACCTAGCAAGCAGCTGGTCTTGCTAGCTGTGTGAGTCATTCAGTAGTGGATGAAGAGCGAGGGAAGTTTGGTCGAGCTAAGAAAAAGGCTGTGGTCTACTGGACCCATGGCTTTGCTTGCTCGTCGCCTATGTATAGAGATAGCCACAGTGGGTACACTACAGTGTAGTAGCTGCGGAGATACGTACTGGTCTAACCATAGGGTAGCTGGGAGTCTTTTCGAATTCTACCCGCGTTGAGTTGGACACTCGCCATAATACCCATCGAGAATGACTTCACGCTAAAATGCACACGGTGACTTGCAACTTCCATCTAGATGCCCGTAGTGTTTTTTCTGAATAAGAATATCCCTGTCTTCAACACCTCCCGCCAGCCACGCTCGTCGCCGCCACCGCTCTGTCGCCAGTGTGAGCTCGACAGCGGTAGAGCGGGCGCGGCTGTGGAGCGGTGGCAGCGGCGAGCGCGATTGGCCGGAGCTGTTGAAGACGAGGGTATTCTCGTCCGAAAAAAAACACCTCGGACATTTAGATCGAAGTTGCAAGTCACTAGGGCGTGATTGGTTTCTCGGTCCGTTGAGCCTGGCTGGTATGAGCCTGTGTGCGGTGAGCCAGACTCCAGTGATACGCGATTTATTTTCGTTTCTCTAGAAGTAGCTATGTATGCGTTTTTTTTTTATTTCATTGAACAGGCTGTCGAGACGTACAAGCAACCGAACACCGGCTCTGCACGTCACCAGCCAGGCCTGCTCTTCACACGGGCATCCAATCAGGCCCTATGTGCATTTTAGTGTGGAGTCATTCTCGATGAGTATTATGGCGAGTGTCTATAATTCCAAAAGACTCGGTAACCGGAGTGAGTAGTTGGCACACTCGCACTTTTCCAGCTTGGTCTTGCCGTCTTGCTCATGGTCTCTGAAGACTTGTGAAGCAGATTGTAATTTCAGGAGTTATTATTAGGTGGTTAGGTTCCATATGGACGATCGAAATTCCGAAGTTTATTACCCAGTCATGCATTTTGCAAGGGACAAATTAATCATAAGATGTTGTACGTTTTTAAATTGATGTTGTCGTTGATTTTTTCAATTAATTTTGATCATTCGTCTTATTTAAAAAATTTGCTCGCATGTGTAACTCTAATAATAAATCAGATTATATTAAAATATATAAATGATCAAAATTAAATTAAAAATCAATAACGACATTCATTAAAAAATGAAGAGAGTACGTTTCTTCTATCTAATTAGCAGTGAAGGCGATTGATAACTACTGCGTACATTAGATACCATGAACTGAACACTGAGACCAACCAGCTAGAATCTCATTGTTCATGGTACAAGGTGCCAGGGTATCATGGTCGACAGATGCTTTTGTGTTTCTAGTTTTTCGATCATACTTATACTGGATTAGTGTGTGTAGAAACAAATCAACATTGTAACGGGGTCGACGGTGTACACGACACGTCGTGTTTAAGTTTCTAGCGGCTTACGTGTGTTTACATCCAACATCGAACATCCATATTCAAGGATCGCGACGTATGCCAATGGAAAGAGGCACACCGGGCCCAGCCAGGTTAACCATATCAGTAGAATGACAGGAACAGATTACTGCTCTTAGTACAAGAAATCGATCAGTCATTTGTAGTAGTATCTTTGACATTTGAAAATGCTTTCTTTTACACAAAAGTATTATTAAACATTCATACTTTTATCAAACAGGCGGAAGCGTGAAGATCTATTTTTTTGGAAATATTAAAGCAATAGTATATGGTTGTTTCCTTGTTACTCAAAATATTATTGGAAGCTGGTGTGGTCTTTATAATTGCTTGTACAGACAAATTTATATTTGTAGCATTTGAGTTTATGTATAAGGCCTCCATTAGATCAAAGGATTTTTTTTCTAATTTCTATATTTTCCTTGTAAAATCAAACTGATTCCTGTAAAATTTTTATAAGATTCCTGCGAAAGACCATTCCAAATGACGCCTAAGAGGCATACATGCATCAACGCAGTCAAGAAACTACTACTACTCCACCAAGAAAAAAAAAGTATTTTCTTCAATTAGTAATACTGGAGGACCATACAAATCACAGAAGATGTGGTACGGAGTACATGAGGTTGGATTAGGGATGTGGTACATACTTAATACTTATAGTACTCACTCCATCTCAAATTAATTGTCCTAGCATCTTTAATTTTTTTAATTTTACTTATCATCTTCGTTTCTGTTAGAGTTATATTTTTTTTCTATTTTCAATACATTTTTATTTTTATTTCTCTCTTTTTTTTCTTCATCTCATCCCACTTTATCATCTCTCCTTTATTTTTTTTACATGAACCCAAAATAACAATTAAATAGGAACGGAGCTAATAGTACTGTATAAAGTGTGGCTTATAAAGACCTGTTTAGTTAGTGCTTAACTTTGCCGCGTCTAAAAATAGTCAAGTGTGGCTAGTAAAATTTTAACTACAAGTGTAAGTGTAGCAAAGTTTAGAAATAAAATAAAAATATAATATATGAGATAAAGTGTTACAAAAGTATGACTTACTCAGTTATTCAGTCTAAAAATATACGGCACGACTAAGCTTTAGCATGATAAAGTTAAACATCGATCAAAGAGACTCTAATTTCTTTTCTTCAGTTATCATAAAATCAGGGTGTTGAACCAGAGCGCACATTCGCGCCACGAACTGCTGAAAGTGGGAAAGGCAAAGGTTGAAAACTGAACTGAGCGCAGACTGCAGAGGCTTAGCTCGGTAAAGAAGAAAGCGAAAGCAGAGAGAGAGAGAGAGAGGAAACTCCCCGCGAATCGCGCGGGTTCTTCGCCGGACGGACATGCCGCTGCCGCGCTGCAGTCTCCCGTCGTGTCGCTGCCGGGGGAACGCGGGGTCCACCTGTAGTCCGCGACCCACCTGTCTGCGACGGACAGGCCACCTCGGAGTCCGTGCCGCCCGTCGTCGTCGCGTGCCAGTACTGCCCTCCCCATCTCTTCCCGGCGCAAACAAAAGATACGGTCAGGTAGGGGATACCGCGAGGTGCGAGCTGAGCACCAACTTGGGCGACCGAATGGCCCCGGCCAGCCATTTTGCATCTGGATCCCTGCAGCCCCATGCATTTCTTTGTTCTATTAGTACTCTGTTCGATCACAATATAATTCATTTTATTATTTAAAATTTGTTTTTCAATATATGTCATTTTTGCTTTTCAATAATCTTTCTCTTTTTTCAATATATTTTTCCTTTTTTCAACAAATCTCTTATTTTTATCTTTTTTCTTTTCTTTCTTGTTTTTTTTTCATATCATACTTTTTTAATTTTTTAACCTAAAGCTAAAATAACTTATAAAAATAAAGCTAAAATAATTTATAAAAATAAACGAAGAGAGTAGCTGAAACTCTGCTCCGGCAAATCTACGAATTAGGCTTTATTAACTGCATCTAAATAAAAAATGGATAGAGATATAGGGTGGGTAAAGTAAAGATCTCGCAGGTAGGAGTCCTAACGAATGCCAATGTTAATGGGTGTGTTTGGCAGCTATTTTAACAGCGGATGCTGCACAGACACGCCGGTAAAATTTACTCTAGCAACATCTTCCCACAGACGCAGCAACAGCAGTAAAAATCACGACCGAACGCGCCCAGCGGCGGCTGTGGCTGCGGCTGCACACAGTGCTTTCACGTGTGAAGCCGCGTAAAACGATCGGCTGAACAGGTCCAATGCGTGTGTGTTGGCATCACCTGGCATTGATGATGCATCAGTGGGACTTCGAGCTGTGAAGACTTGTAGCACCTACTACGATTAGTCAGTGCTTATAGCACGTTACTGTATCAAATTGGACCTGACTGTCACCTGATAGATTGTCGTCAGGCACATCTTACGGCTCCTACGTGTGTTGCATGAGTTGAGATGAGGTGACGACGGATGGATGGAACGTAGCCTTTCTTTTGGCCACATGACAGAAAGATCATCTCCCACTTTTGCTCTCTTTTGTCATCTAGGACTACTGGGAGGGATTATCAATCTGCTAATATATTACTATAATCGAAGCGCATCATGCTCCTGTGTGTTTGGTGGCCTTAGCTTTAATAATGTAAAGTAGTAACGTTTATTATAGAAAGATTTTAGAATCCATGCTGATACCAATATTAGTTTTTTTTTTCAAACAGGTTTATCACTTGCAGGATGCACCTTCTGCAAAATTAGTACAGTAGAAGTGGCTGTTCAATGCAATTAATTCTTTTTTTTTTTTTGTCGCGACAGGTTTGTGAAAAATTTCATCAGATGAACTGAGATATCTTATCCTCCAATTTTGCTGGTAGAACAAATCAAGTACAAGCTCGACACACAGCTGAAGAAGGTTAGCACTTGGATCCCTACGTGTAAGCGTACCCACTAGTAATATCGATCACTCGACAGGTGAAGAAGGTTAGCACAACAAAAGCAAGCTCTAGTTCATGATCGATCGACGCTGATGCGAAGTAGACGACGACGATGGTTGCATACGGCATCGACTATTCTAATAGTATTTCCGTATAGCCAACGTTCGCCTAGCTCGCCAGTACTACTGTCACAACAAAATTAAGCAGCCGGTACGCTCCAGCTTCTCCTGCTGGTTTGAGACTGGGCAAAAGATCGAGTCAGTTTAAACAAATTTGTCCGTGCATCAATCATACTTAGCAGGGCTGAAAACAGTAAAGAAATTTCCGATCTCGATCGTGTTTGCCGTCTCTATGGCGTTTCGTTTAACATTTTCTCGTATTATTTTCGGATAAGCGAAGAAAAATAAAAGCGGTAACAAAAATGGCATAGTCTTTTTTTCCCCAACCGTTTTAGCGAAATTTTGTTTTTAGCTGATTTTTTTCTCTTTTTAACCTTTTTCCCAGATACGAAAATGAGATATCATTTAAACATGATTTATGAAAAATAAAAATAAAAAGTTATGAACCAAGCAACTTTTTATTAGTCTATTGAGTTGTATATTGTAAATTTAATTGCAGCTTATATTATATGTATTGCAAGATTTGAATCATACTGTGAATGCTTAATATTTATTTTATTTATATTTTTAACTTTTTTTTGGTAACAAACCATTTTTTTTTGTTTCTGAAACTCTGTATTTATTTATTTATTTTTGTTTCTAACTTTTTTTTAAATACGAAAGTGAGAATGGTTAACCTGTTTCAACCCTCCTCCTCAGAAAGTTTCAAGGACTATCTTGATAGAAACGCGAGAAGCACGACTGTTTGCATGTAAAACCCTTGAAAAAAATACTGCTGCAGTGGGGACTGAGGAGGACTGGGCAGCTACAGTGGGAAAGCTGCAGCCAATAGATGAGAGATTGAGAGAGACAGAGAGGCCTGTCAATCGAACGTCCCTTCTGTTCCCCCCTAGGCTGGGTCAGTCCCACTGCAACTCTTTGTTGGCGTTCGCAAGTGGCCCTCCTCTCTCTCTCTCTCTCTCTCTCTCTCTCTCTCTCTCTCTCTCTCTCTCTATGCAACTTCTGAAATTCACAACTCTTCACAAGAGGAAAATGAAAAGGAAGTGGAAACACGAAAGATCATGGTGGATTCGATTCGACTTCTCAGAGGATAATTTCGGATTTTATCTCGGTGCTTGGCAACTTGATGCCTGCCTGATGAAAACGAAACCTCATGATACTGGAACACAAAATTAACATGCGATGAGGCGCGTTTGCTAGACATATTTGGGCCTGCAGGGGCCCAGCTCAA
>BCLG01000749.1:60690-84018 GCA_001602295.1 Zoysia matrella | reverse complement strand
TATCATGGTGAACGACGAGGGTAGAGAAATCCCGCAGAAATGCACGTAAACCGCTCGTACTTCAAGTAATTATTACTGCTTTCCTAATCCTTTGCCGTTGGATATATAAATGTTCTCGAGGTACTTGTTGGATTTACAATTATATATAGATCGAGCTGCCAACGGCGCTGTGATCAGTAGATTAATTACGAGCTACCGTTTCAAACCATGGCAATGCACAAGTGGTTTTGTTTCAAACAGGTTTGTTCTGTACGTAGCGGAGATAAGTCAATAATCTTGGACGATCGTAGCATAATTCCTAGCAAGCACGTGCGGATATCCGTAATCGTACGTATTTCCTACGGTTTTTTGTTGCTCCGTTTAATTTCTATCGTGCGTTGAATGTTGAAACGTCGAGTGCTGCGTAGGAATAAATTGCATCTGCGCGCGGAAACTCCACAGTGTACTTTCCAAAAGTCAGCAAAGACTTGGAAATTTACCTCCTGGGTCTGGGTGGCCGATTATACACACTGTATGGATGATGTAGCTAGGTACTCTCTCCATTTTTAAATTATCGTCGTTGTTGATTTTTAATTTTAACTTTGATAAAAATTATATATTTTATTATAATTTAATTAATTATTTGAGTTATTTGAATCACAACTTAAAATTTTACATATTTAAACTAATTTTTTTTAAATAAAACAAAAAATTAAAGTTAAGATTAAAACTCAACGACTATATCAATGTAAAAAGAGAGAGAGAGAGAATTTTCGAAGTACTCCGTAGTTAATATTATAAGATGCGTGTCGTGAAACCGCGTGCTCAGAACATCGATCTTGTTCTCTACTTCTACTCGTAGAATAGGATTAAAGGGCGAACAATCAACAGCTGTACGGGAGGTACCCTCCATATATGTGTGCTTATTTGAAGACTGAAGTAGGAATAGAACGACAAACTAATTGAAATTATTTGAAGACTAGAGATCGACACATTTATTTTTCTTTGAAAGTGTGTTTGGCTGCTGGGGCAGCGAGCAGCCAGTTTACTGTGCGCATGCGGTAGCAACAGCGGCAACCAGCTACTACAGTACAAACGAACATACTCTCCTTCTTTGGTTCTTTAATTGATATCGCTGTTGATTTTTAAATTTAACTTTAATTATTTATTTTATTCAAAAAATTTGCTCAAATATGTAACATTTTAAGTTGTGTATCAAACAACTCTAATAATAAATTAAATTATATTAAAATATATGAAATTTATTAAAATTTTGTAATAAGATGAATAGTTAAAATTGAATTTAAAAGTCAATGACGACATCAATTAAAGAACAGAGAGAGCGATTTACAAATGAACTAAGGTTTTTGCCCCACGATAGAAATATGCACCACAATTTAATTACTTAACTTTATTGTCATATATCTGTCCATGATACTGTTCATCATATCCACTAGACAGTTTATTGTCCCTGCAGTACAGTTTATTCATATAAGTTGCTATAACCAACGCGTACCATGCATGCATGCCGTCTGTTCTCTGATTGGAACTCGGCAGCTCTCGTATACACGTTGATCTAGTAAGGCTTCTGTCCGATGTAGTTGCCTGGCGGGTTGTAGCTGCAGATGATGAAGGTCCCGCCGTTGTTGCACCGGACGCGGGCGCACCCGATGGCCTTGGTGTTGCGCCACACGACCTGCGTGTAGTGCCCGCACGACTGCCCCGCCGGCGCCGAGCACGAGTTGGTGTCGTAGTGGTAGTACCGCTTCTCGCTGACCCACGACCCGACGGCGTCCGCCGCGGTCCAGTCCTTGCCGACGGAGCCCCAGAAGATGTTCTCGCCGTAGCGCCCGCCGGAGTGCACCAGCGCGCAGTCGCCGCGCCGCTTGTCCGCGTAGCTTTGCGCGTACGCGGCCAGGGTGTTGTCCCACGACACGCCGCCCACGCCTACCGCCGCGCGCGCCTGGTTGTGCAGGTTCACGTAGTCCTGCGCAGAGTTCTGCGCCGCGACGGTGGCCGCCGCCATGGCCAGCGCCAGAGCCGCCAACGCCAACTTCGACGCGTAGGACTTCATTGCGAACTACTTATATGAAGAAGTCGAGTTGTTTGTTGCCGTGGTGATCGATGCATGAGTTGTGGCGAGAGTGCTTGGGGTATTTATAGATCCATACCGCTGGAAGAGCGACAACGATCGATCGACTTGTCCAGTACAACAATAATAAACTAGATAAAAGAAAATATGGTGATTAATTGGAGTAGCCCCAAGAAGAGGGAAAGATTTTTTTCCATGGACGTTACAGCGGATAGGGCTGCTGCAGCATTGATTTGCATTGGGTACATGAAACTTCACCTTTTGGAAATCTATTCCAAGGGGTTTTGACTCATAAAATATCTTTGCTGTTTGAACATTCCTGGTCTGGAGTAGAGTAGCGTGCAACCTGAACAGCTTAATATTAGAGAGGCGCATTAAACCAAAAAATCTATTCTACTTTGCAGTTTATTACTACCTCTATCTTACCTTGTTGAAGCACTAACCAATGTTAAAAAAATAAACTTGAAAAGAGTAGGTAACAAACTAAATTACGCCTGATCATGCTCGTTTGCATCTTTCCCGTTTCAGGCCGGATGTTTGACTGTTGAAATATCCAGTAGTATACGTTGTTCAAGAAAAATGTGTAATTTCCACATAGTGCAGAAGTACATGACATCAGAGGTCTAAAGTAAGCCGCCAATGTACGACTTGAAAAAATACGACGCTCAACAAGTCCGGCTGGTCCTAGATATTTTTCCAATTTACGCGCCAGTCTCGGCGGATTAATCCAAGCTGAGACATCGAAAAGGCAATGATCCCGGAGTTGATATTATCAGATGTCAATCACGAGCTTGTTGTACATTGCAGGCCACTTTTCTTACCGTGGTTAATAGGCTTCCCCTATATTTTTTAAACTGTTACTGTTAGAATAATATTTTTAGTTCAAAAACGAACTAGATTTATTATCCTAACATAACAATTTAAAAATTCAAGATAAATGTGTGTGGCATCCATGTTTCCTATTCTCTGTCTTTCTAGTCTTCACCTCTTTCTATCTTTTCCTCTACATGTGTGTCGCGCGTGTTTAGTTGGAACCTTATCTTGTTCTACCCTCTTCATTACTAGTCATAGTGTATATCTTGACTTTTCCGAGAATAATATTCCAGATTTCCAGTAGACTGGATAAAACAAATAATGGTGATTATTCATCGATCGCACTTCATGTTAGTCAATTCTGGTGTGTTGCGAGCTAACTAATTCCTTGTTTTTCCAAGGAGGGGCTGGAATTCCACGGGCGAGCGCGATGGCACGTTCTGATCGATCGATCAGGGTAAACGAAAATTGTGCTACTGCTTGACTTGTAAAATTGGAGTGCATGCTTCACTTCTGGTCGGTCTTGTACAAAGTGTCTACGTAAGTGCGTGTCCTTCTCCCTGAAAAATGTCGTAGAAGCTAGGGCAATTTGTTGATGAACCCATTCGTCAATATAACGTTGTAATATAAGACCCCAGATAGTGTTACAAAAATAAACGCTTCTATCAACTTCAAGATAGCTTCTTCTTCATCATCATCTTTCAGAACAAAAAAAAAATCAAGGCGAAGCTTGTTGCCTTCCATGGACAGAATTTTGTTTCGTTTGGATGAGGTTTCTGATTACTTTTTCTAATTAGAAGCGCCTTAATCGATTACAAGTCTCCTAATAAATAATGGATAAAACTGGCATTTGGATATTTAAAAATCTGAGAGACGATAAATCTTCCGGGATATTAAAAAATCAAAATAGTACGTATGTGTGTCCTTAAGAGCTTTAGCCACCTATTTATTATCTTAGACATGTGTACCCAAATATGTGGACCAGATTGTTTTTGAAGAAACTGGGCTGCAGCTCCAACGAACACTGTGGGCTGCAACTCTCACTGCTGTGTCATTAATTCGTTACGCGATAGGCCCACCAAAGATAGCAATCCAGTGTGGTCTTTCCGGCCCATCTCCTTAGTTTAGGCTTCACTCCTTAGTTCAACCGCCCGTCACTCTCCGGCCTCCGCGACGCACTGGACCGACGGCACCTCGCCGGCGTCACGCGACTCCAGATCCCCAATCCCGGCAGCAAGCGACCTGCGTCCGCGTGCCATGGCTGGCCGACGCGACGGCGAGCGCCAAGCGGCTCCTTGGCGGCCGCCCGAGGACGATGACTCCGGCGCCTTCCCCTCCGCCATCCTCCTCTTCGCTCTCGTCGGCGCCACCGCCACCACCGCCGCCGTACGTCTGCTGCTATCCGTTCGATCAATACGTTTCCCTGGATTCGTGGATACCAAACCAGAGCCACGATGGCTGTCGTGGGGCCTCCTGATGTTAAATTCCTAGGCGATGAGGCCTCTTTTGGGGCTGTTCTGCTGCTTCTCTGTAGTGTGTTTGCGCAGACCAAAATCATCTGAAATGATCAGTTTCAAATGTTTCTGTTCGTGCAGTTACCGTGAGCAATAATGCATTTTCTTGCGAATCTGTAGGTGGGTCAACTTCGCCGGACGGTGAACTGGTTCTACACACAGGTAGTGCTCATTTTGTGACCCTAATAAGAAGATGATTTCAGAGGATATTTGCTAAAAAGGAAATCTTTCATTTGATTGAAGCTTAGTAGGTCGGAGCCGTTTGTATACTGGGAAGACATACCTCACCTTCGCAGGCCAAATCGACGTGGTGAAGCCTGGGAACAATATTACCAGAGGATGCACAGAAGAAACGAGGATCAAAGGGAAAGAGTGGTCAGTTCCCTGATCACACATAACCGTTCAGAAATACAAATCATTTGCATGGTTCATTTCAAGCTGTACAAACATGCTGTTAGACAGTTAGTTCTAGTTTTTCTCTAGTTCCTCCTAGAAAAACTTCAATGTGACAACATACATATGCATGAGAATGTGAAGGACCAATCTTACAAATGGTGTCACCATGTTGGACACATTTTTTTTGTTCTTTATTTTTCATGGTGGTATGTTTCAGATAATGCTTTTTTGTAGGAACGCATACGGCGAATGCAAGATGAATTCAAGAGAGAGCGAAGTAAGTGTCGGGATTATCGAACTTGGGAAAGCCATGACCCAAGCTATTATCAGCATAGCCGAAGGGATAACTGGTACTGGGATGCAGAAGCATTTTATGCTAACCAAAGGACAAGGTTCAGGTCAATGCCCAGGGAGACTATGAGTTATGCAATGTCACATCACTATTCTGTCTTGGGCCTGGACAGGTATATACACTGAAGTCATTTGTATCAACAATGACTGTATACTTTCCAGTAATGTTTGTTGATTTCATACTTCTATGACTACTTCATTTGTTGGCCCTTTTACCATTTCTCCTGATCCATAGCAGTCAAGCATGAGATACAAACATGGTTACATGTTGGTGTGGAATGTACCTTTTCACTTCTGGCCTTGAACTTCATGACTGAAGTAGCCTAAAGCAAACAATCTCTGTTCGCCATAAATATTGTTGGACAAAAATTAAGTACTAGCATTGCTATCTGTACAGACATTGTAATAGGTATCTTTATTATTTGCTATAACAAATTTTGTTGTTTTAATAATATAGGTCAAGATCAGAGCCATTTTCAGATGCTGAGATCAAGGTATGCATTTCTTGTGCCTTTTCCTTTTTGTCACCAGCATAGGTATCATGATTCCTGTAAGTACATCCGTGTTCTGCTACATATTTTTTAACACTGCCACTGCCCTTGTGTTGGGATTATTAAATTCTCATAGTTCTCTGTTAAAATTAGAACTTCCCTTATTTTGAAAATTTTCCACAGAACTATGAAACTGAGGGTGTGGGAACATCGATGTTCTACCAGATTTGGATTATGTTTTAGTTGTTTTAGAATAATATATTTGTGTGCTTGATAAATGATGATTCAAACTAGTATTGTCTGATTTTTCATCATATCTCTAAGTTGTTAGAATAATGACTTCTTGGATAAGAGTTAAATCAGTCAAACAGCAAATGTCTGTACCCAAACTCATATTCTCTTGTCAAAGTCCTTTCTTTATCCGTACGACTCTGAATTTCCAGTGCACAAGTCTGGTTGATTTTTTTCCCTCTTTATGTTTTACATTATTTTCTTTCCTGCCATATGAATAAAGAAGTTTTCTGTATCCATCTATCTGCATTGCTTATTTTATGATTTGCATTCCAGAACGCGTTTAGGAGAAAAGCACTGGAGTATCATCCTGACCAAAACCAAAATGATAAAGGTCAATGCTTGCCATTCTTTCCTCGTTTTCAAAAATCTAAACTGAATATATGGCCATATATACATATGCTCAAAATCTATCTGTTTTGTTTGTGGCAGCGGCTGCTGAGGCAAAATTCAAAGAGGTTATGGATTCTTACGAAGCAATAAAATCGGAACGACGAAACGGAAGTTGCTGAATGCGTTCAGTGTTTAGGGTCTCTTGGAGGGAACTGTTGTGTATATAGTTGTTTGACCGTCAGCGCTTGACAATGTATGTTGGGGCTGTAAACTCTGTTGTAAGCCTGTTGTTAACACTGATGAAACCTTGTACTGAAGAGAAGTTGTTCGTAGTACTGGCAGAAGACAACTTTAGCTTCATGCAGTACATGAATAATTTCTTGTGGGAAGCAACAATCTTCAGTTCAACAAACAATGCTTCTTTTCCTCTGAAAAAATGTTTTGAGCTGTCTCTGCGATGTGAATAAACTTTGTAAAGTCGTGTTCTACATTAACCATGATTTGGTATGGCCGTATGGTCTTCGCCGCTTTTGACTCTGCGTATCATATGATCCCATATCTTGGCCCATTCTTGAAATGTACACATAGTAGGAGAAATTTTCTGGAGATGCGCAGTAAATTGAAGAGGTCTCCATAACGACACTGATTCCTTCACGCGCTTTTCAAAACAAAAGACGACATTCTCTCTGAGCCAGATAGAGGCGTGCACAAAACAAAACGCAACAATTGCCGCCCCGCGCCCGCGCCCACCTGAGCGATAAGTCTGGTGGCATGGATGGAGTAACATTCTTCTATGGGCCATCACATGCCAAGAACACTCTCAGTCCCACAAGTTATTTTGGATCATAACATGAAAATTAAGGAGCAGAAAAGGTGAATTACACCAAAAATAATGGTGATAGAGAAGTATAGGGAAGAGAAAAAAAATTGTATTGGTAAACAAGAATGACTTACATTTGGAATAAAAAATCCAAAGGAATTTAAAATGGGAGAGGGTAGTATACAGTGGCTGGTACTGACTACCACCTGTGGTAAAGGAGCAATACCTTGCCACATTCAATTTTGCACATCAAACAAAAGCAGAGATTAGCAGAAACAACCCCCTTTTGTACATTTGGGAAATCAATGAGTTGGATCTCCAATCCAGATTGACCTGTATGGACCAGACCACATTGGATCATGCTTTCTCGCCAAAAACCGAAAATATACACACAAGCTCACACTGACTCGCGGCAGCTGATACTGGCTTTTGGAACATATAATCAACAGAGCCTCGGTAAACAAAGGATTCGAAGATACATACAGATAAATAAAGGGATCCAAGCAATTAGGGTTGAATTGTCTGACTCAAGAATTTAAACATTAATACACAAGTTACACGAGAGAGAGAGAGAGAGAGAGAGAGAGAGAGAGAGAGAGAGAGAGAGAGAGAGAGAGAGAGGTTTTAAAAGTCAGAAAATTGCACTTTTGGGTTTTCAACCAATACTTGTCAACCAAAGAATCTCAGCTCTAGTTTTCACAATTGCGGGTTCCCAAATGAATGATTAATCCAGTCCAGTGATCAATGTAGAAGTATTAGTCCTGACAACAAAGAAGGTGGCATAAGAAACAAAATCCAAAGGATAGCAGCATGTTGTAAAAATTAACAAGGAGAAACATGCTGCACCCATGGAATACCCAAAGCTTCAACTTCAATTAAAAAAAATAGTGGTACAACATTTCAGTACAGTATAGATTATGCATTAACTGAAAAAAAAATGTGATGCTGAGATATGAGGGCCTTTGTCCACATGCCATTGACTAGTTGGATAATATTTTAAGCGATTGGGTGATCTTTGTAGTGACGATGAAAAATAATGACAGGAAAGAACATTTTTCAATATTATCATACCAGCAGTTTAATGCGTCATCCAAGTATCAGTAATATGGAACCATGAATTCATCGTAACATCCAAAAATGTATCATAAGGTAGCCAAAAAAAGCAACTACTAAAAATCTTGATACAAGCAGTTGACAAACTAGCCTAAAATTTATAAAAACAATAAACATAAATTGTTATAATCAGACATTGATGTCTTCAAGTGTAGATTCAGTAATTGATCATCCTGAATTCACGGAATAATTATAGTGTTTGTAAATCAGTGCGACCAGAAGATTAAGGTGGTGCATTTGCACATCACGCCTTACACATCCGAAGTGCAATTCAGCCTATATTGAGAAATATTCTAACCATGCAAAGTACAAGCAGTAAGTAGACATAAAGGGAAACCATTCCTTGTCTAACCATGAACCACAAATTGCTTATATTGAGAAATATTCTAAGCATGTGACAGAGTATAAGTAGACATAAAGGAAAACAGTTTCCTGTCTAACCATGAACAGCAATTATGCCTAAAATGAGAAACATTCTGGTTAACCATAGCTATTCAGCTTCCCGTAGTCAACGCAGCCAACTCACACAATCAGACAAAATTATAGTCAATAGACATTTGACCAAAAGAATTGTGACGTCTGCGCGCTTCACCCAATGGTCCAATCTAATACAACCTCAATCTGGTACAGTTGTAATCGCATAACTGACTTTCCTATATTAACTAGTGAACCACAAGACTCAACAAAATATCACTTCTTTAACCCAATGAAAATTTTATAGCACACCCAAAATAGTTCGATGTATACATAGGTTATACTCTATCAGTTTCAAGATAATGATTGAATTCACCCAACATCCATCCTTCCGTCATGCAGATATGTCTACCAGATGCTGAATACATTGAGTTCAGATAAAAAGTCTCCTGAAATTTGCATAACAACGACCATTCACTGCTTGTTGAATAAATAGCATGCAGTGCAACGCATAGCAAACAGTTATGGCTATAAGTCCTACATGCATGTTCTTAAAATCTTACTTCCTCCGTCCCAATAGAAGTTTATTTTTTAGCTTTTGTTGACTACGACTTTGACCAATATTTTTGATAACTTTAATTAATTTTAATAATATATTTTATATATATTATGAAAGTATTTGTTTTGATGAATTTAAAAGTACAAATACTAGGTTTTAAAAGTTAATCGAAACTATAAAAACATTGGTCAGAGTGTCAGTCAACAAAAACTAGAAATAAACTTCTACTGGGACGGAGGTAGTACGTAACAAGAGCAGAAACAAGAAAATTGCGCTTTTATTTTTCGCAATTGCAAACATCAAAGTTTAATGTCCTGATCTTGCTAAACAAGTGCTATCATGAAACTGGCAGATAATCCATGATTTATCTGAACGAGTTAATAACAATAAAATAAAAAACTGGTAAAAGACAAACTACTAAAATTAGACCATCATCATGCATAAAGTGGTGAACATTAAATCAGTAAGGTATCATATTAAACGCACCAGGATTTCATTGTTAAGCAAGCTTTGTTTGTTCCAACTTTGTTGCAATATTTGCAGTGCTGACGAGATCCTGTGTATCTACAGTAGTTTGGTCCTTTTTGTTATCACTTCCATCGTTAGATCCATTCTGAAAAGTAGCTACCGGATCACCAAAACCACCTCTGGAAACAAAGTTGAACCCTGGATGCATTTGAGGGTATGATCCATAGACTGGAGGAACATGCCTAGACATCATTCCTGGAACGTTTGTCATGATACTTTGGCTGGGATATCCACTCCCATAGGGTATAGCAAAATAGGGAGATGGATAGAATGGCTGCACAGGAACAGGTTGCAGCATGTAGCCATTGTAGGGGTCATATCTAGTATACGGTTGGTAGGGACCTTCATAGTTAACAGGGCCCCTCATCCCAAAATGTCGTCCACCACGGGTTCGGTTACGATAGTACTGTTCTTCTTTGGGGATAGCAATCTTAACTTCAACCTTTGTTCCATTCAGGTTATGGAAGCTTTGCCGCATGACTTTATTCAGCGGTTCCTCAGAATCGAAAGTGACGAATCCAAACCCCCTAGACCTGTTTGTCATGCTGTCATAAATAACTACAGCGTCTGTCACAGTTCCAAATGTCTCGAAGTACGCTCTGAACTCCTCCTCGGTGACGTTATCCCTCAAACCACCAACGAAAATCTTCTTCGATTCATAGCTGACGTTTCTATCCTCTGCATGCAGCTGACTGTCTTGGTTCCTCGGTGGCCTTGTCCTTGCTCTCTTGACATCCACCTATAACGAACAGCCAAAAAAGGTAAACTTTTGATTAGGTAACGGCAGCATCCGCATCAAAGTAGGAAGCTTGGTCGCCGATCAAATGTGATGACACCAAAAAACAAAGCAACCTGATGAAGCAGTAAGCGTGCATTGCGCAATTTCATGCCAGCGAGGCATCAATACCAAGTAATCTTTAACTAATTTACACAAGTGTTACGTTATGCAGGAATCAGGTAACAGATTAAATAACAGCACGAGCACCATGCGTTAATGCACCACGAATTTTGTAGATTATGATGAAGCATAGGCTTGCATTGCGCAATTACGTGCTAGCCAGGCATCAATACCAAGTTATATCCAACTAATTTACACAAGCGTTTAATTATACATGAAATAGGTAACAGATCAAGCAACAGCCCGAGGCGCATGGGCAATCTACCACCTTTGTACCGACTAGATACAAAATCAACGCAGAGCGACGCAGACAAAACCAATGCGAATCACAGAACCGCGAGAACGAACCCTCTACCGAACATCAACCCGCAACACGCGCAGATCGGGGGCGTGAAGGAACCTCAAAACCGACCTGACGCCCGCAGATGTGGTGCCTGGGCTTGTCCCCGTCGCCAAGCGCCCTGGCGGCGGCGTCCTCGTCCTCGAACTCGACGAAGCCAAACCCGCGGCCCAGCCCCGTCTCCCTGTCGCGCATCACAATGACGGAGCGCACCTCGCCGAAGCGGGCGAAGTGCTCCCTCAGGTCGGCCTCCCTCGCCGCGGACGGCACGCCGCCGACGAACAGCTTGCGCGCCTCGCGCGGCTCCTCCGCCTCGGAAGCCATACCAGAAGCGGCCGCCTGCGCCGCCGCCGCCATCGCCGACGAAGTGCTCGTGCTAGGGTTTTGCGGTCGCGGAAGAGAGGAGAGTTCGAGGGTGGTGTGCGGCGGACGCGTGCGGGACCGGTGTTAAATTTGGTTTGATTTGCTCGCGCGGAGGGGTTTAGCGTGGCGTGGACGGCTGCGATTTTGTAGGGCGGGAGCCCGAGCCGTTGGATCCGCAGATTGAACGGCCGGGGCGGACTTGGACTTAGACTGGTGGACTTGAGGTGAGTTTTGTGGGTTGGGGTGCAGAGGAGAGCGACGCGTCCGTTGACCGGGGCGCGGGGAACGTGTTGACCGGGGAGTCTGGTCGTCTGATGCTCCGATCCGTACGTGGCTATCAAAACAAACTGAAGATTACGACTAGCGTTTGTTACGAGAGTAACAACCCTAGTACTCTCTTCCGTTCAAAATACGGAGCATAAGCATTTTAAGTTTAGTTAAAATCTATTTTTTTTTAATTATTGATATCGATGACTTCGAAAATTAACTTTAACTATTCATTTTGCTTAAAAAAATTTATTCCAATGTGTAGAATTATTAGCTATGATTTAAATTTCATCAATGATAAAAAAATAATAATAAAATTTTACGTGTTTGAACAAATTTTCTAATAAGACGAATAGTCAAATTTAATATAAAAAGTCAACAATATCAATTTTTTAAAACCGAATTGAGTAATATTTATCACTTCTGATCACTAATTGTTAGACATACATCACAGATTACGTGTATATTTCTGTACTACCGCGTATGGTATTGTTGTTGTACACGACCTGCTGCCGTGTTTAGCTGTCATTAGTTTCCTTTTGTGTCTAGCACCTTCCATACTTATATCCGGGAGATTTTTTTCTATAAACCGGGATATGGATGAGTCCGTTGCTTATATATGTAACTCACGGCAATTGTATCAATCAGAGAATGTGAGCCTAATTATTCTCTCACTAATAATATATAATTAATAATGTTTTATCATATAAAAATTATATTTTTAGATACATCATGAAATAAGCTTCATCAAAATTATATTTTTATTTTAGAAAGTATGTAATTTTTTTAAAATATTATTAAGTAAAAGTTAAAAGAGTTTGACTTTATTCAAACTTAAAAATACTTATATTTTAAAACAAATGTAGTATAATTTAAATTTAAATTTTCCTTGCAAGTTGGAGTAGCAAGGAGCGAAGCATTTTCGTATGCAACCCTGAAGAGTCGATCATGTTCCCCTGCCTCAGAAAATCTGTTCTTATCTTTTGGTTTATTGAGAACTTAGAATAATCTTTGATTCTGTAATGTTGAACTTAAATTATGCTCGGCATTTATGTCCTGTTTGGAGCACATGATTCAAAATATCTCATAGAGAATTTTAGAGAATTTAGTTCAATTTTATAGGAAAAAATAACAGAAAAATAATTTTTTTAAACTCGTGATCTTTCAATGTCACCAATCTAACTTTTTTTATTTTTTGTTCTATAAATCAAAGAGAAAAGAGAATTTAGTGGCATGTTTTATTTTGAGGTGAAGTGTAACAACCAGAACCCAATTAAGAATCCCGAACTAATAACTCCTCCTGGGTTCAAGTTCTTACTCAGAAGTGACATATGGCTGCATAATCCATCTTTACGCATGATGCCAACAATGAGTAACTAGATCGCCATTTACAACTTTTTTCTAAACGCTTTCTCTCTTTTAAAATTGTTATCATCATTAATTTTTAAAGTTATTTTCTACTGTCATGACATAGGCAGAGCGCACGTAAATAGCATATACAATGAGCATTTTGTGAAGTACCAAGATCATCCTATTGCGTTTTGCCACTGTAAATGCTAATACCTGAGCCAAATTTTAGTTTTAGCTTGAAAATTTCTTTTTGCATTGATTAGAGAAATTTTTTAAGAGATGTTTGACTGTAAATTTTGAAAATGGATGTCTAGGTTGTGCTATCTTTAGCAGCTGCTCGTATATCCAGTGTCATTTTGGAATTTATGGCTCAAGTCAGGTTATATTTATTCTTCACATCGTTTGCCTTATACGGAGGCATCCTTGGGGATCAGGACCCAATGTGTCATTGCTTTGAATGAATATTTCTCGTTTTTTGCTACTTCCATTCATTGCTTTGAATACTTGTTTTTTTTTCCTTGAAACTCTTTAAATACTTGTTGATCTATTTGAAGAAGCGTGACATAGCTGCTAGGTAAAAATGGAGATGAATGTTTTGATTGCTGTAATAGAGTCAGGACTTCTGACTGTCAGTTATATGTTGACAAATATTGCTGTATATTTTGGCGGAAGGGAGACGTGTATTGCTCTTAAAATTTTCTGAATAGGGATGTTTCTATGTTTTTTTTTTTTGATAGTAGGACTTGCCAAATTTTTGCTGCATCCTTTTCCCTTTTATTTTTCATAATTGAATGCCTTTTGAATTCCTCTCTCATGAATGTGCTTTCAGGCCGTAGCATGAGCTGGCGAAGCTGGTCGAGACGCTTCAAAACTGGAAAGCGCCGTTCAAGGGTGAGGAGCTTAAGAAGGTAGCGGCCCGTGTTCTGAAGCTGGGGAACCAGGCTAACTGGGACGGCGTACTGTTCAGCAGCATGGAACGCAAGAGTGACTGAAGGAGCAACAAGCAGTAGCTTTATGCGAGATAGTTCTATGTCTACAGTAGCGAATTCTGCTCTTTTTGTATCGAGAATGGTAATGTCGATTCAGCGGAGCGGTATATGCCGCAAGACACTATGTAACCGAATGTGAATTGAGAGGTTTCAGATACAACAGGGGACTACTGTGAACTATGGAAACTACTGTCATGGATATGCTGTCATTAGAAACTTTCCTTGTTTTTGGAGTCGTTTTCAAATTGAAGTCTCAAATGCTCTTTCTGCTTGAAAACCTTGCGCCTAGAGCAATCCTCGGGAATCATGGCTAAATACTTTTCCCCCTTTTCGATGCAGCACTTGATCAGTAATACTCGTTGTATGGTCGATAAGCAGAAGCTAGGCCAACAATGGAGATGAAAGCATACTGGAAACAAGAAGCTTCCCTCTTAATTAAAATGAGTAATGGAAATATATGTCACCCGAAAAGCTTATGAAATATTTGAAAGAATGGTGCTTCTCAATCATGGCAAGTTTAGCGCTGTCAAATTTAATTTTTGGTAATGTGGTACTCGAGCAAACTCATAACCAGTCATCGCAAACAACCTTTATCATCTTTTTTTTTTTCATTTCTTTTGATTCTATACAGAAATGAACTTTACAGCGCACAGCTTCTCTCTCACACAAGAACATACGATCATAAAGCATGCCTAGATTGGTGTTGTACTAAATCCTAGAGCCAAATCTATCAACACATCAACAAGAACCAGTAAATCATTTAGTTTCTCATTCCAATCTCAACCAATTTTCTGTGTCCAGTTCAGCTGAGGTGCGGAAACGCAAGGTCCCTGGCGAGCAGGTACCGGAAGCTCTGCCTGTGCGGCACCCACTCGACGACCTTGCCGGCCGCCCTGCCGCCCCCACGGCGGCAGCGCTGCACCGCCGTCCGCAGGCTCTCCGGCAGGGACCGTTGCACCGCGTCGACGAGCCGCTCCGGCGAGAGCTTGGCGTCCCTGGCGTATGCCTCCACGAGCTTGGGCAGAAGCACCCGGTGCTCCTTCCACACGCCCACCGTCGCGCGGATGTACTCCTCCTTCGCCGCCTCCAGCTGCTGCGACAGCCGCTTCGGGGTGTATACCCTCACCTGCATGCGGGCAGAAACACAAATTAGCTATAAAAAAAAGGAATGGCAATGATGCGTTGAGTGCTTTCATGAACAGCGTCAGTAACATTCTTGCAAGGCACACTAAACATATATGCTCCACCACAGGAAGCAAAAGTAGCTACTTGTAAAGCTTCTTTTATCATTGTGTTTCTGCCAGTGCTCACCTATCTTTATCACTTTTAGAAACATCTGTACATTACTACTACCACAGTAGAATGTCTACTATGTTTGGGAGTTCCAAGGAACCACATTGTCTAATAATACTGATATCTTGTTTTCATGGCTTTGTGTTCCTCTGTCAGCTGAAAGCAGGGCATATGTTCTCACCGCGGGATCGGAATGGCTCCCCGAACAAAGCGCAAAGCCCAAAAGAGGCTCCGACTGATTAATGGCGAAGGCTTGCCACTCGCTCCCGGCTTTGCTCGTCTTGCTTTTGATCCTCGGGTGCAGCAAAGTCCTCAGCCACTGGACGCATCAAAAGGATCAAACGGTTCAATTAACTGTCTAAACATTCCATCATGTGAGTTTCTTTAACCAAATGATGCGGTACTACTAGCCATACGTACATGTCCGGGACAGTGGGTGGTGCATCCAAGAACCAGGCCCTGGATGGCTGCTGCGTTGATGGTGCGCCCAGCAATCTTGCATTCAGCCTGTTTGAGTGCAAAACGTTGTGTCAGTACGTTGATGTTTGGAGGAATTGTTTGTCTTCTTCGAGAAGGTTTTCGATTATCATCGATGGAGAGTGAGGTTCTGCTTTACCTTGACAAGAAGTGATGTCTTCTTCAGATGGTTCTGTGGAATGCCATACTTCAGGTAGGCCTGTGGAAGTTAGTGCCAGCGAATCATTAGCATTCAGAGAAATGAGTCTCAACAACAGTTATGCCAGTAGGTGCTAACTAAGACATTACATGCATCAGCAAGGCGTTGTGTATGTTGATCCAGAAGGCAAGCTTCTCCTCGTTCGTCATCCTCCTCAGATCGACAGTCTCTAACCTATAAAGAATCAACCTGAAATACCAGTGTGCAGTTGCACATATGTTACGGTACTGAACAGAAGCACACAACATTTTTCATTCATTTGAAATTACAACAACAGTAAGAACAACTCACCTATAAGTTTGGAGCAAATCTTCAGCCTCTCTCTGCCTTCGACTGTCCCGAGAAATGGATGGGACCTCAACCATTGTATTGTACGGTCCACTGAACTCTTTCAGACCCTCAACATGGAACGGGTTGATCAGGCGGGAGTCGAGAGTCGCTTCTTTCCTGCAACTGGGGCTCCACACGTCTCCAGGATACTGTGGGGAGACCACGCTCGTCGAGGAGCATGACGAGGTCGGCGACGATGACGGGCGGTGGTGAACCAGAGGAGGATCAGCGAGCTTGCAGTACACTCCTGCCATGCACCTGACCATCTCCTCAGAAAGGTTGTTGGGGGTTTCAGGGATGTGGTCGGCTACATTGGTTCCCAGATAGTCGGCCAAGCTTACCACTCCTGATGTTGTAGCCTCACCTTCCTGCTCACATACACAATCAGAACAAATGAACTCAGAATCTTATATTTTACCAGATAATTAGCACTCTACATCAAACTTAACAAAAAGTAGAACCTTCTGAATATTTGACATGTTCTGTTAACATGTATTTTTTTTCTAGCTATTTTTATACACTTAATCATTATACTGTACTACTTAACAGACAGAGCTAAATTCAGGACTTTAAGAACTTTTTATGTTATACAGTTAGTGCAGTACCTCCAGGAATGAGAAAGGTTGAGAGTGGCATGATCGAAGAGCCCTCGCAAGACTGTCCTCCGTGGGTGATATCCTGGATGAACATACTCCGCGGAGCGACAGAGCAGATTGGCAGCGGAGGCCAACGTCAGCATCCATGGTCCTCCTGGGGCACGTCGACGGCGAGCAATCATCCACTGCGCCATGCCTCACCTTACTAAGTGGAGGGCAGCTGTAATGTAGCATGGGATCGCCTCCTTTCCAGAGAGGAGCTTTCGCCTTCGATGTTTCTTCGAGCTGCGACGACCGTGAACTGACTGACAGCTTCGGTGCCTCCCTGTGACCATCTGAAGAGGGCAACGAGGGTGCTTGTTGCTGCGGCTCAAATGCTTTCCTGTAGAGCGTTAGCAGATGCTGCTCCAAGTGCTTTATCTCCAGCTCCAATGTGGCAACCTCCCTTATTAGTTGAGTGGCCGGCTGATTGAGAAGAAAAAAAAAATCAGTGTTCATGAATTATTTGAGGATGAACGTATCAGGTTGTAGGGGAGGTACCTTTAGAATTGAGATTCCATTTGGGACGACAGTGACAGGAGCAGGGTCAGGCCCCAGTGCTTTCTCCAGTGCACCGCGCACCATCTGCTGATCCTTGAGGTGCATCTCCAGTTGCAGAATCTGCATGTGAGCAACATGTCAGACCAAAAACAAAAACTTGCTTTGATATCTACAATAATTTAAGCTAGAACTGCTCTGTGAAATATATTTCTTCTGCCGGCATAAAAGGAAGAGTAAAACAAAGGACGATTTTAAGCTGGGCACCAAAGAAAAAACTAATGAAGAAACAGAGTAAAATTTCAGGTCAGGTCGTCCTTGCCTCTTTCTTCAAGGAGTTCTGCGCCTCGCTCTTGGGCTGATTTCCCTTCTTGGCTTCAGTTTTCAGATGAGGGTTTGAATTTCTACCTTGCTGGCAAGAACACAGGTAAATAGGACACACTGCTCGATTTTTCACAAACCGGTTCCAAATGGAGCTCCATATGCAAGAGTTCAAGTGAATAAATAACTTACCAGCTTTGGTTGATTGGCAGCTTTCTGTGAAGAACGCTGCGCGGTCTTAGTATCCTTTTCCTCAAAATCACTGCCATTCAACAAAAACAGAAAATCCTCATGAACACTGCAGAAACGATACAATCTGCCGAAGCAAGCTCATGTGTCCAACCTCTCAGAACGCTTGCGCCGTGCTGGGGCATTGGAGGGCTTCACTGTTTTAGGGAAGGGCGCGTGCCCTTTCTTCTCCAGTGCCGCCATTCTTTACTGTTCTTCAGACACCTTGTCTGAACCAGCCAAGAACTGGAAACGGGTACGGAAAACCAAAACAATCAAAAACTGTGAGCAAGAACCAATCTCGTCCGAAGATAGGAAGGGAACGAAATTGAAGAGCGTAAAACAACAACAGAATTCACGGGTTTTGCTGAGGCTCACCTTCAGAACTGATGGCGCAAGCAGCTACGAAAGAGAGAGAGAGAGAGAGAGGGAGAGAGAGAGAGAGAGGGAGAGAGAGAGACCCCAAAATGATGCGAGCGAGGAAGCCCGAAGCCGCACTAGGGGTTATATAACAAGGCCTGCCCTGTACATCTAACACCAACAAAACTCGTCAGGTCAAAGGCCTAACAAAGTGCGACATGTTGCAAGGGGAAAAGGTTCTTTAACTTGCAGAATCACACGGAATCACTGACTGATAAGAGTAGTGTTTATGTTTGTGCGCCTACCAGCAAAAGGCATTGACCATGACACCTTAACAAAAATATTTCCAGACAGCTTTTGCCTTGTTCTTTCCTTCCCTTTTATTGTGAAGAGAGACAGAGGCAGCTGATGATACTGCATTAACTACTGCACCTCTTGGCCGAGGTCAGATAAATTTATTCCTGGCTGGCTCTAGTTCTTGAATTTTGATTCACAGATACAGCTACAGTACGATTCACAGATTCATCAACTTTTAAACTTGCTTGGTTATTTCTTATTTGTGTGTCGGTTTTGCCCCTCGCTCTCTCTACGCAATGACCTTGATACAATAATAATTTCAGATACTGCGAGCCACAGACTGAGACAGGCAAGGGATTACAGCTATAAATTAATACAAAAAAATCACTGTCTCCTCCTAATGGAGCCAAGGTCCAGAGCCAAATGACAACGCAAACGCTACGGTTTGCTCCTGCCCTGCCAACCCGTCTGCAAGATTTCAACCGTAGAATAGTACGCGCCGCTATATGTTTCTGCACATCAGACCGTGAAGAAATACAAGACAGGAGTATTTGCTAACAGTATTTTAAATCACGTCGGTGCATATCTTCTGCTAATCCAGGTGAACAGTTGATCTGATAGTAGTAGGTTTTTCAGATGTAACAGTGAGAATATATCCAAAACTCCTTGCAGTACTGCCATTTGCTTTGTTCCTCGTCCAGATCAGATGGAGATCTTTGTGACACTGATTGGAGTAAATGAATGCAAGAGATATGCTAGTGCTAGTAGTACCACATTATTTACAGGCTCAGATACAGATATTCAGTACTCTTAATGATGTGATCTTGGACTGCATATTTATGCACTGCAAGTAGTTGACTGCTGAATAATCTTTATAGGAAATTTCCAAGTAGTAGCAATTAAGCAGTGGCAAACAGTACCTTTAAAATATAGTTTTCTGCACTGCCAAGTAATTTGGTGGATTTTTAGTATTAGTTCAAAAGTAGTAAAAAAGGTATTTATGTACTAGCAAATATATATATCAGTATATCCCCAAACTTTCCCCTTTTAAAAAACATTTATCCCAAAGATCTTCTCCAATACTACCAGCTTAGGGCTAAAAGCTACACCTAGAAAGAATTGTAGCAAAAATAGAAAAGAAAAGAAGAGAGGTCCACAACAAGCATGGAATGGATGGAGGGCCGACACCAAGAGATGAACAAGCCATTAGAGACAAACCCCAGTCTTGTCCTAGCTAAGAATGTTTAAACCTTCTTGAGGTGCACATCCAAAGCTGAAGGATGGAAGGGAAAGGCGCCTCAAAAGTGGCGAAAGTGCCCCAACGGCCAAGCCTCGCTCTGTTGGGCGTTTCCGCTTGTTCTAGCTAGTTTAGGGCTCCTCCCCGAGTAGGAGTACGTACGTGCTTGTCCTCTGCCATGACGGAGCTTCTTGCTTGGCATTTGTCGCGAGAATTATTTTGTGGACTGTTTCATCTGCGTGTCTGTCCCATTTGGATCCATGACAGGCGCCGTGGGGCTAGCTCTCGTTTGAAAGCATGGGTTAAGCGACGGAGAACAACGCGGAACAGAAAGCGTTTCAAAAATTTTACCTGTCACAGTAAATCAAAATTCTACTGCTCCAGTCTGTAATCGGTTGAAGAATATTTGAATGGCAAATTTCTAAAGGGGAAGGTGTGTGATGTCACTCAATCACTGTATACGAATCTGAAAATATATACTAACACATGTATATATTATATTAAATAAAGAACAGTTAGGATCGATCGGATCACAGCGACAGAACAGAACCAAAATCTCGCGTCAGCACGGATGATCATACGACGACGCGAAATCCATTGTTTTATCCTTGTCCACCACCAGCACGATGAACAGCCGCAGCAAGGTAACAAGATGGACGGACAGCAAGACAGCCGGACATGCTGATCGCAGGCTCGCAGCCTGATGAGGGAGAGGCAGCTTGGAATCTGAAGAGCGGTTTATAAACTTTGTCACCACTGCAGATGTCACATGAATCTTCGCGGATCTGGGGCTTCATGTCGTCTGAACTTGAGAGTTTTACTGTTAGTCTACTTGTTGCTAAAGCCCCTTCAACCTCTGTTTTGCAGAATACCGATCTTAAATATAGGAGTAACTTGATTTCAGTGACAAACGTAAGAACAATAGTCCTAACATGCATGTTTCCAAAAGTTTTGAGATACCATTGTTATCTTTTTACTGGGACTGAAATACCAAGTAACATTAAATGTTCAGAAAATAAAATGCCATACTTAAACTCATCCTTGCTCTTACCTAAATGTGCCTACTACATCCGAGTGTGCAATGTTTAGTCTCTCCAAAGTCTTCGCCTAGGTTCGTACGCCGGTTTTGTTCTTGTTTATTGCAAGGTCAAAACTTAAAAGACAGGAGAATCCAATGTCTTCTACCGAAGTCCACAGTGATGCCATCTAAGCACGTTGTAAACTGTAACCTGTCAGTTGTTATTACTGTTGTAGTAGTATGTCCCACGCATGTAAGCTAGGGACTAAATTGCAAAAAGATTGAGACTCCCATAGCTTTTCCCCATTGCTTCATCATCTCTCTCTCTTTCTCTCTCTCTCCCCTAATCCCAAATCTCTAGAATCTTTAATCAGCAAGCAAAAGTAACCATTCTAATCCTCTTTTTTTTCTAATTAAATATCCTACCGACAAATGAAAAGCAGAGGTCTTTTGTACTATCTATGCCCACTTTGCAGTGGACGGAATCATTAACAAGTGGAAAAAGATACTCCACAAATAATGGGTAGGAGAGTACATGTAAACAAACGTGAGCACATATACTAGCAGTGGTTCTTCATATCACGATACCATATCCTTCAAAGTTGGTCTTTAATTTCAAAACGCTCTTTGCCCTCAATCAGCGTATCCGTGCTCTCCAACATATAAAGTTTGCACTATTGTTAGTTTGTTGTGGTATACTGTACGGCGAAACTTCAACTACTAAAGTCTTTGCTCAGATATATGATGGAAATATTTGGTGTTAATTTAAAAACCACCCGACGAATAGGAATAACATGGAGAGGTTTCGATGACTTGAAATCATGCATCTCTCAGTTACACTTAGGTCTCTTGAAGGAAAAAATTTCTATATCTACGTTTTTTGGTATGAAATTAAACTAATTTTTGTAAAATTTTTATGTATATCCTATGCAAATTCTACGTTGCAAAGAACCCCTTAGAGCAGGGCTACGAGAGCTTATGAAACAAACCGGATTTACCGGGAATCGTGACCCATGCATGCACGCACGTAAAAGCAGAAAAGGTCATTCGATGATACGTGCGCCCTACAGTAACTTTTACCCCACCTTATCTTTCATGGGTGCACACACAAACAGAGACATCAAAGAACACGAACGGGAAAAGATCAAACCGAAAGGCCATCCAGCAAAAGCCAAAAGGGGCATGGAGAGAGCTAAAGAACAGGCAGGAAAGATAATTTTGCAAGAAAAAGGGGAGAAAAGAAGGAACAAGGTGAGGAAAAATTGTCTGTTTTTGGTATCGACTTTTTCGCTGAGTTAAAGGTGCATGAGACATAAGAATGCGCAGCCGTAGAATCATTCTCCATTAGCAGTGTGTGATTTTTTTTAATATTAGATAAATGCGCGTGTGTTATAATGCGAGAAAGTGGGTTATAAGACCGTTAGTTTGAAACAAACTGCTGCGTTTTTGTCGAACATTATGCAAGAGAATCATAATGCTGCTACGGATCTTAATGGCTTGTAGAATTACAGTGCAAACAGCAGTTGTAGGATTCTTGCCCTGCCCAGGGGGAACATCTTACTACTAGCACGGTTCTAACAGCTCCTGGATAGGTAATTTATTGATCTTATATACCTGAGCTTCAAAAAAAAAAGATTTTTTTTGAGCAAATGAGCTTCAAATTTCAAAACACCGCTTATGAACCACAGTTATTCGCGGCGAACTCTCCCTTGCATGTAGCCTGGCAAAACAACAGGCCTCAAAGCAGGGGACGCTCGGCAGAGGGAACCCTGCCCCTGGCAGCAATTCATTGCGTTCATTTCATCGTCACCAACCTCCAGCAGGCGAGTCACGCGATGCAGATTGCAGATTCGCAGCCGGCTTCATTGCAAAGTGCTGGAACAGTGTTGAGATCCTGCACACTCTTCTTCAGTCTCACTGAAGTATTGCAGTCACCAATCCATTGTCTTCTAGCCGTCCGCTGGCTTTCACCCAGGCGAACCGGGTTCAAATCCCGGCAATGGAAGAATCATCCTTTTTTTTTTTCCAAGGACCAAACGTCAATATGGGCCGATCAAAGCGAGGGCCGAAGAGGAATGGGAATTTAACTGGGCCAATTCGACCAAAACTACCACGGCCCACGGGCCGAAGCATGTCAGCATGTTGTTGGCAGCAGCGGCTTTTTCCTTTCTTATACTGTAGCGTCCTTTCATATACGGAGTAGATCATCCTTTTTAATTATTAATGGCTTTTCCCATAAAACTGTTGGTTGACGACGCCAACTAATCGAATATTTTTCTTCATCGCCTTCGTGTTTACAGTTGGATCACGCAAAGAAGTTATCGAGTCAAAAAAAATTGTAAATTTGTGCGCTCTACCAAATAAACAGAGAAAAAATTACCAAAAGAAACGAACAGAGAAGAAGAGCAGCGCATGGACACCGATCGAGTACTCCTACGCAAACAATGTCTTCTCACACAGAAGCAAGAATCCATCAGGGGGCCAGAGCGGCAACCCTGCCCCTCCGCGCGCAGCCCTGGCTCCTCGAAAGACCC
>BCLG01000749.1:38686-54875 GCA_001602295.1 Zoysia matrella | reverse complement strand
CGCCGACGCGGTTCCCCGGACCGTAACGCAGGTCTCCAAGCTCGCCGCGTCGCGCGAGGTCGCCGCGGCGGTGTCCGCGCTGTCCGAGGCGGTCGCGGCCGGCGCGGTCCGCGGTTACGGCTCCTCCCGCGCGGCTTCCTCCGCCGGGTTGTCGGACCGCGCCGTGGAGAAGGTGCTTTCCCCCGACGGGGACCGGCTCGCGGCGGCCGTCGCGGGGAGCTTCGGGCGCAGCCTCGTGCTCGCGTTCTACTCGGCGGCTCCGTCTCAGCGGCCTTCGTCCGACTGGGTGGATGTCGTCACCGACAGGAGGTGCCAGAGGGCGATCCGCAGCTGGGTGGAAGTGTTCACGGCGACCGCCGTGGGCGTCTTCATCGACAAGACCATCCACATCAACACCTACGACCAGCTCTTCGCGGCCGCCACCAACCCCGCCTACGACGCCAGGCTGCAGCAGCTTTTCGTTGCGCTCTGCAGCGCGTCCGTCGAGACGTTGGTTAGGACCTCCCATAGCGTACTGTCCAGTTCCAGGAGTATCGATGGCAATGCCATTGTCAGTGGCACTAGCAACTCCAGTGGCAAAAATGGTGGGGTTGCGGAAGGGTGGGTGGAGACTGTTTCCACGGCGCTGGCGATGCCGAGCAACCGCAAGCTCGTTTTGGATTTGACGGGCAGGGCGACATTTGAGGCAGTCAGGTCGTTTCTTGAGTTTGTGCTGTGGAAACTGCACGCTGGTGCTAGGGCTGGAGGTGATGCCACAGTTGCAGCTGGACTGCGTGCGTTGAGGTATACGAGTGAGAGGTCTATGATCATTGCCACAATCTGTATAGCACTATGCTTGCATGTCTTGAATGGCACATGGCTTGCAACGCCAGCTTGAGCATATTGTGTTTCCATAGTTTTGACTGATGAGCATTGTCTATAGGATTGTATGCAACTTATAGTGTATAGTAGATACCTCAAACTGTAAATTCAAACGGGTGGAAATGGGAAGCTCCAATGAATTTGTCTGGCAAATGGTTCCAAGCATCGTGTACTAGCTCTGGCCTGGCATCCAGTTAATAAAATCTCTGTTTATATAACATTGCTTATATATATCATGGAAGTGAGCTCCATTGTATTCTTTGAAAAAGTGTGGCCCTTTTGTACTTAACTGATTGTTGTAGATGATATGAATGGTTTCTTTTCACTGATTCTCAATGGTTCCTATTTGTTGTTATGTTCCTCAATTTACTCAGGAGTGCGAAAGAAGTAAAGAGGTTCAGGAGTGTCAGATTTGCTATGTTTTTGTTTTCCCTTTAGGTGCTCAGGTAGTCACATAATTCTAATTTATTCTTACTTGGTTAGACTGAATTAGCCAAATTGATAAAGTTTTGCAACTTATTCATGTAGTCTCATCTGTGCTAGACTACTCAGATGCAACTGTTTTGCTGAGTTTGTGCTGTATTACTGTGGCATAACTGTCAATAATCAGTGGCTTCTTCCTATCTTGCCCAATGAAAATTGTCTATTAGGTTGAAACTACAATAATTGCTATATAACTCAGGCATGATCCCTTCAGATACTTTGTTTGTACAAGCTTTTATTGTCAAATCTGAATGCTGGTTGGGAGCTCTAGAAGGGTGTGATGTCATCTAGTTCTGTCCATTTTGATTCTCTAATCTTTGAATCACATATTTGTTGGACATTTCCTCAAAGACGTTGCTTGATGATACCAAATGTGCAGAGTAAATACCCTCTATCAGTATCTTGACTTAGCTTGTTCTTTCCCATGTATGGCTACAGTATGTAATGGTTGATTTTTAAGATGTTGATCTTTACAGAGTCACCTAATTCACTATGCCATCTGTCTCATTTAATCCATTGGACCTTGTTCATCTTCCTTTGACAGTGGGTATATTTTTGGTGTTTTGACTCCTTAGGCTGTTATTCATCATTATTGGTAGTTTACATTTTGCATGATTGATTTATCATATATTGGTTAAAGGTTTTGCTTGTATTTGCTTCACCTCGTACGAAACTGCTTTGAGACGTGTTTTATACTGAAAGGTCTTCAAGATTCTGGTGCAGCTCTGTTCATACAGTATTTCTCATTTTTCTGCGGGCTTTATATGGAGCAGCAGAGGAGGCAGATTGGCAAAGGTGTTCCGTTTTCTTATTGTACTGCCCAGCTATAGTAACTGACATAGTTGTGAACTTGTTTTGATGCCTTGAAAAATATCAAGTGGTTGCAGGTCTCTTTAGAACTTTCAGGTCTTGGGTCAGAAGAACCTTACGGAGCGTCAGCATCGCCATGTCAAATTCGGAGTGCCGAAGAATCTTCTCAAGCTCACAGGTTTGAAACTGTACATAACACATACAGTCTTCTCACCAATTTTTCCACGTTTGATTTCAAGATCGTCCACTTCCTAACATCCAAGTATGTACGCAATAAACAGGCCCGGCAACAGGTAACGGTCTTCCAGAACCAAAGACCCTTCGCTCCATGTGGAAGAGTGTGCGCTGTATGCCTCCTTTTCATCATAATAAAAGATGCTCCCTCCTGTTTTAAATTATTGACACTATTGATTTTTAACATCAATTCTGATCATTCGTCTTAATTATTTAAAAAATTTGTTCAAATTTACAAAATTATTAGTTGTGATATAAATTTTACTAATGATAAATCAAATAATAATAAAAGTTTACATATTTGAACAAATCTTTTAAATAAGATGAAGGGCCAAAGTTGATATTAAAAGATGTTAATATTTTAAAAACTGGAGGGAGTACTAGCTTGACCTTGACCTGGCACTGATTTTTTCTCTATACTTGCATGAACTGGATTGCCTCTTCACCCATCTCTAATACAAGCTGCTAGTACGTTTCATGCAGGCTTTCTGAAGATCATCGTCAGACGAGGGGGAGAGATGCACGTCGTCATCGAGCTTCCACGTACGTGCGCGTACTTCCGAAAACGATGTGCGGTTCTAGAATTTTTTTTTGATATCTGTATTAACGTGTACAGCCGTAGCGTATCAGGGATTTATTTTCCTCCAATGTATTACTCGCATGCAAGCTTATGAACCGAAATTACGAGTCATAACGCTGCATGTAATCTTGGATCGATCATGCTCGCATGCAAGATTACCACTAGGAACAGAGAGATACGGGTCGATTAATTGTGGTCGGTCGTCGTTGAATTCTGAACAAAGAACGGTCGTCGCCGCACGGCTTGTATCGAGACTGGAAACCAATGAACGCTGTTCTTCTTAAGCATATCTCTACATCGTACATGAAGGACGAGAAAACGGTATATATCTGTCCAGCACAAGAACGCCGAATTCGACATATATACGCGGACCAACACCATATTTATACAAAACATATAAAAAAGTATACCGTTTATGAACCGAAAATTATGACTCATAACGCTACATGTAATTAATCGCGGATCGATCATGCTCTCGCATGCAAGCTAGAGCTATAGAGATACGGGTCGATTAATTGTGGTGGTTCTGGGTGTAGATATAGTCGGTGTGCGCGACGAGGGTCCGCCTCGCCATGCAGTCGTCCTCGTCGGTGGCGCCCTCGCACCCGGCTTCCGCCGCCACGTCCGCAGTCGCCTTCTGCGCGCACCGGCCACCACCGCCGGCCGGCCGGCGAATCGAACGTCAGTAATCCGATAAACTTGGTTTCATCTGTTTGTATCTAGATTACGAAGCAGGATCGACGAACGAGAAGATAGATCAGCAGATGGAGTAGGACGTACCTGGTGGTGCCCGGGAGAGGAGTCGACCGCGCCGGACGCCGCCGCCTCCGCGGGGCCCGGCCGGGCGGCCATGGTCACGCACGCGGACGACGACGCGAGGAGGAGGAGCGCGGCGAGCACGATCACCGTAACCGTCGCCCGAGCCATGGACGCTGGACGGGGATGTTCGTCGGTGACAATCGTCCGCTCGTTAACTGGATTTTGGGTGTTGTTCGTCGAGATCGAAATGGAAGGGGGTCGCGAGAACGGAAGGAGAGGGGAGGCGCAGGAGGGTACTTAATTGAAGCCGGAAACGACCGCGATGACTGCGGCGGACGTGTCCCTCCTGCGCGCGAGAGCGTCCTTGACCCGTCCCGGGGCTTGACGATGATCGATGACGATCCACCCGCGAGTCGCGTCGCGCCGCACTAGCGAACCGCCACGTACGGCCACGACGACTGTGGACTGAACTGACACGCAGCAGGCCATCCGGTGGGTGGGTGCTGAAATCTGAATGGTAAACCGGGAGGCAAACATGGCGCCACGTGGCAGGGGCCGGCTGTTTGTCTCCCTTCACCCCCCTTGAAGTCAGCTCATCTCATCCACCGTCCATAGGATCCGGCGGCTCGCACGCACCCTCCGTACGTAAAGAAAATGGTCTTTCAGAGTACCGTGCCAATCGACAACAATGCTGGCGGCGGGAATTTCCTAGTAGTAATTGTGATGTGAGCAACGATCGTTAGGATAGCTTAGTTCTTGCGGGATTCCTGAAGATCGAAATGGGCTGCTTGGTTGGTTTCAGGTCAGAGTCTACTTGCCGAGATTTCAGGTGCATGCATGCAGGGTGTCGTAATTTTCTGCTACCTCTGGGTACTTTCTAATGCTCTCGCGTACAAGTACGGTTCGTGCAAGATCAATAAAGCACTGAAAATGTGATTCTGATCGATAGCACAAACGAAATCTTGATGAAATTTGATTAATTATGCCAGTCTGCAGCTTAATGCAGTAGACAGATGCCCGCGGACGCTCACGACCACGACTCGTTCGCTCGCTGCTCGTACGATGCGCGGACTTCGCAACCTGATGCGTGTACATGTAAAAAATAAAAAATAAAAAACGTAACCTATGAACGTACGCTACGGAATGTTATCCGCAGATAACGTCCTGTAATGCACGGAGCAAAAAGTCAACTATAACTAGCCATGGGTTTATTTTTAACCGTTAATTAGTTCCAAAGATTCGTTACCTAGGTTGGTTGGGTTTCGTATCGCATGTGCTTCAGTTTGACCATACAGGACACTGGATCAAAATAACACATCAATTAGTTGTGTGGTCTGCATGGTGTCGGTTGAACCGGTTTCTTGTCCCATTTTTCTTTCTTCTTTGTTTTCAAGGAAAAGAAACAGCTATGTAGCAGCTTAATAACCAAGGAAATATATATGCTAACGCACTTGTTAGTTAACATCGTGTATATTTTATGAAGGTTCAGTAAGGAGTTGAACATGACAACTTTGTTGCTGTTGTTGTATTAAGAAGTTGAACCTCATCACGACTTTTAGTTCAAGATACCATTATTTACATTCTGCCAAAATAATTCACTAATCAGGTAATGCATTTTAATAATTCCTTAGGCGGGCCACCATAAAATCGAACAAATAATGTTGTATATATACCATTGTGTGATTTTGCAATGTTTCGAAAGGAAACACATTGATATACAAAAGTATGGTTTGCTGCATAATGAAGAGGAAGCGCGACAAGCAATGACGAATGGCTATGATCAACTTCTAGAGACGGTGATCATGAGGTCTTTGCGAAGTTTGGTTGGAGGTTCATGGATAGATCAAGTCATAACTTAGACTTGCTTCAATTCAGTTATCTTTTCAATGTGGTGTTTTTTTCCCACATTTTGTAAGGTCTGAACCTAAGAGCTCTTGGTAATTTTCTTTGTTCTTTGTGTACATCGCTAAGTGATGTAGAGGTTGGAACTTGTTCCATTATCTTTTTTTTTTTAAGAAAAAGGACTAGTGTGGTGACTGGAGTATCGAAGCTTATGACGGGTGCCATATCGCAGGATGGCGACGCCATAGATAAGCAAACACAATCGGTCTGGAAATCAGGGAGCAATTCATTGCGCAAACGTACTGCAGAATCAATACTACTAGCTTACACAAAAGCTGAGCTTTCATGGCGCACATACCAGTGAACAAGTCAACGGTCAGATAACTGAGATAAGCGACGGGTGACCTGTACCCTAAAACTCTTCAAGCAAGCAACGCGCTTCTCTAACTACTCTGACCTCGTCCACCGCAATTGCCGGGTAAGAACTAAGAACCGACCGGTTGGTAAGTAGTAATCTGAATGTAAATTTAATTCGTCGTTCTATACTAAACTATAGTAGCTAGGATATATATGTATATTTGCATGATGAACCAACAGATGAAAAAAGGGGGAAAAAAACGGGAGTGCATGGCTAGTGATAGCGGTGAGAGGTCGCCACGTACAGTTGACAATGAGCAGTCAAAGCTTATCATCGGATGCTTGGCTATATAATACGACGGCCTTCAGCTTAAAAGATTGCAAATTAGACCTATTGACCTCCAACCTCCAATCTGGGGACGCACTCTCCTCGTAATTTCCCTACGCGTAGAGAGCTTCTGAAGTCACTGACTCGCTTATAGTGTCGAATATACTTCTTCCCTCTGTATATATAGAAGCGTGTACGTATACTGTACCTTTATCTAGCTAGCTTCCTCCTTCGATTCGGGAAGAAACAGAACTACAGCTAGTACTTTCTACTGACTACTGGTGATCATTCCATCGTCCAACTCCAATCATCACCCATGGCGGATTTCATAACCGGAGTGGGAATGGTGGCTTCAGCTCTTGTCCAGGAGGGCGTGAGCAGAGCCGTCTCGTTCGTGCTGGGCAAGAGCGAGGAGCAGACGTCCCAAGAGCACAACGCGGAGAGGCTGAACATGTCGCTGTCCGCGCTGGAGCTCGCGCTCGAGAGGACCGGGAAGCTGCCGATCACCGACGCGTCGCTGATTCGGCGCTGGCATGTGCCAACGTCGAGGGCCGAGACCTGCTCACCAGGCACATGGCACGGCGACAAGCGCAGGAAGAGGCCGAGCTGCAGGGGACGAAGCGTAGACGCTGGACCATCCCCATCCCTGCCCCTGTCTCTGCTAAGAACGACGCCGGGTGGATCAGCACGGACGACGTCCGGCGGTTCGCGTGGCTCGCCGACTGCGCGGACAAGTTCGTCCGAGACGTGGAGTCCGGGTGCACGCTGCGGCACCACACCTTCTGCAGCCCCCTGGTCCGGCACCTTCTCCAGGGGAAAACGTTCACAAGCGAGGTCGAGGAAGGGCGCCGGCGACGCCGCTTCTACATGCGGTCCGTCTGCTTCGAAGGGCGCGGCGTGGAGACGCTGCTCGGGTACCACTACGACGACCGCGAGGTGGCCGAGCGAGGGTTCGGCCTGAACCTGGTCCTGCGGCTCTCGGAGAGCACGGACGTCGTCGGAACCACCATCAAGTGCCTGCAGTCGATGGTGTCGCAGTTCGAGCAGGTGAACCGGACGGCGGCGATGGGGGAGCTCACCTTGCTAGCCAATCTGCAGGACACGCCCCAAGATTACTCTCCGGCATCACACGGAGGAAGAAGAAGGGTTCCAAACAGCTCGCGCAAGTATAACACTCGAGGTTTTCGCCCGGATCCAGTGTGCTGCAAGGGAGACGGCCACGGGCCATGCGCCAGCAACGTCGTCTCTCCGAGCCTGTCAAACATGTTCCCGGAGCAGGTTATCTATTTCGGTTACCATTACTGTGTTCCAGCACCAGGATACAGTTCGTCTGCCGTTGATCAATCGGCTAGAAGGCTTATGAGACCAGCTAGGAGGCAACCTTTGGGGATGAGAGTCGCCTTCCTGCATTATTTTGTGATCAACAAGCAGCAGGATGGTTATGAATCTTATGATACAACTGGCAGAGAAAATAGTCAGGTACTTCGGTATGATAACTTGCAGCAAGTCGCAGCTGATGAGACGGGAAGTAGTAGTTCAGAGACAGTGAACTGTTTACTGCTTCAGCCGGAGCTGACGAAGCACCATATCTCGTGGTTCTCGAAGCATGGCCTTGCATGCTTTCATAGGACAGAAGGAAGAACTGACAGAGCACCGAAAACCAGCCGCGGGTCCAGGACTGCAAGGAAGCGCAAAGAGAAGACAGCGCGGTAGGCAAGTAATGTTCGTCAGGTGTTGCTGACGAATGGCGTCCCCGACCGATTCAAACATCCCTAATGTTTGGATGATTGGAATGTCGATGGTATTTACATGTGCTGTGTTTTCATTTATGTGCGTAATATGCAGAGAGCCAAAGATATATGCGCTGTTACAGTTTGAGTTGTATAATAAAACCACAATCACATTGTTAACAGTTAGGTCCTCGTTGTACTCTCTCCATTCTTACAAAAGTATATCTATCGTTAAGAGCAACAAATCTAATGCAGTTTGAACTAGATCAACGTCATATCATATATCTGTCGTTAGGATGATAAATCTAATTCATTTTTGAACTAAAACTTAATCTAACAACAAATTTTTAACCAGGCTACAGTTTGAATTCAACTGATGAAGTGGACACAAGTGTAATAAGCCTCCTCTGGAGACAGCAGTAGCTGACGCCGTGGCCCCTTTTGTTCAGGAAGAGTTCAGCAGGACTGCGGCAGAGTTATGCGTGCAGAGGTAACTGGCCTAAACGAACAACGTTGATATACCAGCATACATCAAATGATCGAGATAGTCAGATCAGAGGCGATCGAGTGTTCCGTCTGTCAGCCAGAGCTGCTCTGGATCTCTCTCAACAGGGTTCTGAATTCAGTGTGCAAAAGTTTAGCACTGATACGTTGCAACAAGGAGTTCAATTTAGTCGACACATCCTGAAATAAGCTACAAAAAAGTTGAAGAGGGTTCATTGAATAGCTATTCAATAATAGCTACAAAAAAGGATATTCTGCACTGTATTAACCATATGTGAACAACCTAGCTTACATCCATTGAACTTATTACCCAGGAATCGACAATTCTAAATGCACGCTGCTGAAACTGAATTAAAGCGTAGCAGCGGTTTGCACCGGAAATTACAGCAACAATTTTCGTAGTAAAAAAGGACAGATTCAATCTATCAATTCCATTATTGGATAAAAAAAAGAGGAAAATACACTAGAAATGTTTTGGGCTTCTTTAAGTACTGTACAATCTAAGATAATGACAATTGTTGCATGAATTGAAAAAAAAACTCTTCAAATTGGAGCATATTCCCTATTAAGGTTTGGCACTTTCATTAGGAATTGCTTCAAAATTTAATTTACCAGTTCCTAAGTGAAACCTAAACTGTTAGTATCCGATAGTTTCAGATCCAGCCGGTCATAATTAGTAATGAGTAACATTGAAAGTAAGTTTATGCAAGCAAGTGAAAATGATACCGACAATTAATCCTCAATAATAAGGTCCATACGTGACAATTATGCCCTACAGTTCTTATGACGTGTTTGGGTGTTATAGTTTTTCAATTCCAAGTTATTGAGAAACCATGATTTTATTAGCCAGTGTCATTAAAAACCATGGTTTATAAAAAAGGTCAGCAGTGAAGTTTTCAAAACTACAAAATGGCTGCATTTTCATCAATACTACGTTTTTTAAAACTACAAAACTTGTTACATCCAAACACCTCCATACTCTAATACCAAAGTTTTTGATGAAACTATAGTATATAGTATTCTTACAAAACTCTAAAAATATACACAATTCAGAACATCAGCCCTGCAAGTGCAATACACCAATAAACATGCTCACCATGCTTGATGGATGATTTGCGCCAGTACTATCCACATTCTAGATATGAAACTAAAATACTCATTCGATCACACAAGAATGGCCTGATATATTTTTTCAGTTCTTGGGGTGGGGGGGGGGGGGGGGGCATGTCAACCATATGAAATATAGTCTTCATGAATGATCATCGCTACCATCCACTTGAACAAAAATAACAAAAGGCCCACCACAGATCATGGAGTCTACACTTCTAATTAACTAAACTGCTCGAAGAATGCTCAGTGTTCCAAAGCATTGCCCGCTGCAAGATGCAAAGTACACTTCTGTTCACGATCACAACTATGTATTTGCTGCCAATGACAATTTGCTGCTGGCATAATCTGAAAATCAACATGCACACAAGTTAGAATGTGTCATAACTCTACTAAAAATATTTATAGAGTAAAAAAAAAAATGTACAGTATCAAGAATGCTTGCCAACGAGTGTAACATGACAAAACATGATGCACTGTTGAATCATTAAATATTCAGTTATCTCTCGCATAGTAGTCTATAAGAATCGCCAAGGAAAAAGTAAATTGCAGGATTATGAATAAGCAAAGGGATGTAAGGTGGTGCCTTACCTGGAGTGTAGAAGCTCATGAAGGGTACAATGGGGTAGAAGACTCCAGGCTCACCTATCCTCTTTAGCTTGCCTGATTTGAGTTCAATTGTGTAGGTACCAGCAAATGTGCCCACGAACATAAGACCAACACCCTTAGCAAATCCAATGACATCAGCTACGTCAAACAGTTTGGAAGAGGGTAATAGTTTCTCCAAGTCCATGACCCTACATTGCACCCATCCTCCAGCTCCCTCACGGGTTTCCTTCCTCGACCACAAGTAAATAGTTGATCCCTTAGAACCAGCTAGACCTAGGGAGCCATCCTCCATTTGCACAAGGGAAGAGCCCCGGTCATAGACCTCCGGGGGGTAGAACAGAGATAAATGACTCCTGTCCACCTCATATTTCAGAATTGCGTCGCCCCACCCAAGGGTGAAGTAGATGTCATGCCCGATAAGGGTACCTTTCTGTGCACCCAAATAATTGATACCTTGTGAGTCTACAGAGGCTGGTTGGGTCCATGCACTGGTCTCCGACGAGTGGACAAACACCTGTATGAACCTGCCCGAGAATCCCACGCCGACCACAAGGAAGGGACCACGGTGGCAATTGAGGTGGTTGCAGCTGCCTACAGAACAGATCACTGTCGGGGAGCAGAGTGTGCCTTGCAAACTGTCCGGCAGGTAAACTCTGTGCCGGTCGCCGGTGATAGGATTCCAGACAGCAAGGCCTTGACCGGTGTCTCCAATGTCGACGAGGACGCGCCCGTGGTGGCCATTCATGGCCCACCACTCTTCGCCGTCGAAATCCGGCTGGAGCAAGGGGGATGCACGTGTGGTGGCGATGAAGCGGGGCATAGGGCCGACGTCGGCGGGCGGGTGGTTGTGGAAGAAGCCGAGGAGCGGTGGCGCGCGGTGGAACTCGCGGTAGCTGCGGAGGAACTCGGGGTCGGTCAGGATGCGGCGCCAGCGCTTCTGGACGAGGGAGGCGCGCACGAGGTCCGCGGGCTCGTCAGGAGGGACGCGGAGGAGGATCTCGGCGACGGCGTCGTCGATCAGCTCCGGCAGCGACATTGCGTGCTCGCCGTCGGTGAGGCTAGGGTTTGCGTGGGGATCGTGGGGGAATCGCGCGCGCGAGGGCGGGAGGCCGAGCAAGCCAGGCTTCTCCACACATCGATACCATGGTCAATTAAGCTTCCATGGGCCTGATTAATTCGGCCCGGCCCAGAAAGCGGGACCACGATCGCGCAACCTCTGTAATCATGTCTAACTGAGAGCACGGCTAAACGCATTAATTCTGCTTCTAAAACATTTAGCAATTATTACCCCAAAGCATGGTCCTTGACAAGTTAAATAGCCTTGGGTCAATTATTACCCCAAGGCTTCCCCAAATCATTTGTTAGTTAACGAAAATATAATAACCCCGAACAAATATAAAAGGTCAATAGAAAGTTGTTGGTAATAGACAAGATAATTCGTTGATGTATGTATCAAAATTAGAGGTACATAAATAGGTTGGCCAAGCTTTTGTATCTTTCGGCTAGAGAATCAAATATCAGGTGATTAGGAAGGAGGCCATCGTATCTTGGACTTGCCTAACGGTGTCATGCACATGTCGCAACAGTGCCATGCACGATGCTATAAACTAGGAATTTCAGCTTATAGAATCGAATATACTGTTTTTTAAGTTTATATTTTTTTATTAGACTGTAGTGTTAAGTACGGGTATCGAAACTATATTAAAATATATGTGTTGATCGGATCACGATGCATATTAATACATGTGAATATAAATATATTTAAGATTAAATTTTTATTATAATTATTAAAGTATTAAGATAATGAGTGTAAAAAATTTATAAAGTGCATCAAGTTTTAAATAGTGGTGATGAATAATAAAAAACTTATAATTTTAATTTTAATATATTATTTTTTAATTTAATATTTTTTCTTTGACCGTAACGTTAGCACGGACATCAGTGCTAGTAAGTATTAATCTACTTTGTATATTGCATAGTTATAAGTAAGCTGCAGCCATGGCAGTCGAGATGGTCGAGCTAGCGTGGGTGCGGAGGGACGCGCAGGTGATGCTGCTCACCGGTAATGCAGTTGTGGATCAGCACACAAGAGACTGATGATTATGTGCAAAATTCACTAATACTTATAGTTTATTTGATAACGACTTCGATAAAAACTATGTAGTGACTTCAGTGTCATTTTTAGCTGGCTCCGCCTCTGATCAGTACGCGGCGATGGCAGCAGAGAGCTGGCTCCGTTGAGCAGTTGTGGATGGGTCAATGTTAATGGAACTCTTTTGTCTGAGGCTAAAAAAATTTTAAGACTGATACTTGACAATTAATTGTAAAAAATACAAAAGGATAACATCGGTGCAGTGTGACCTTTCACTTTCATAAATTTATTATATTCCCTCGGTTTTAAATTATCCACACCAATAACTTTTAATATCAACTTTAACCATTCGTTTTATTAAAAAAATTTAATAATTATTAATCGTAATTTAAAATTCACTAATGATAAATCAATTAATAAGAAAATTTTAATATTTGAACACATTTTTTGAATAAGACGAATGATTAAAATTGATGTTAGAAATTAACGGTGTCAATGTTTTAAAACCGGAGGCAGTAATTGAGAAAGGGCATCAGAAATAAGAGGAAATATAAATCACTGCCGGTCCACTAACAATTAGTCTATCTATAGTCATAAAACAAACATACAGATGCTTAGTCTCTCTGAAAGCAGAACTGCAAGTGAAAATGAACTCTACTTAGAGACAGAATCATCTCCATTCTGTGGAGTAACGACCTCTGAGTTGTTGCTACTATCAACCTGTGGGGATGGTGAATCCAATGCAGGTTTCTTTGATGACGGTTCAGCAGAGATCGGTTTGATGCTAGCTCGCTTGACGCCCCTGCCCACAACTCCAAGGTCAGTTACAGTACTTCCGGTGCTCCCAGTTGTTGCTGCTGTAGATATAGTTGAGGAATCAAAGCCGTTGCTTGATGTAGCCATCTGTGAAGAGGTAAAAGATGCAGTCCTTGGCATTGCATTGACATCTTTCTCCTCATGAGCAGCCCTCATTGCAATTGTATTGATCATATCATCTAAAGCAGATCTGGGGGTTGACATTGCTTGCTCCAGGTCTTCAAGCTGAATACAGAGTAGTTCAGAGAAGCCACTACTTCATAGCATTAAATAAAGTAATCGTAAAGCAGAATAAATAGGCAACATTAGTTGTTTTAGCTTACCTTCTTCTCTAGGTCACTCAATATGCCAGTCAGCGACTCAATCTCATCTTCTTGAGCTTTTTGTAAGCCTCCATCAGGAGATGCATTATCATCTTCACTAGCCACCAAAACACCCTTGGAATTTTTCAAGTTCTCTATTCGTGATTTGCATAGTGAAATTGCTTTTGCACAATAAGGGATGGCATCTTCAGTCTTGCATGCCAGCTCATAAACTAGACATATGCGGAAGTTTCTAGGAAGAATTAAGGAGGAATTAACAAGTGAAAAGTATCAAAGGATGCATTGATGCAGGAAGTCAGAATGCATAAGTACAATGTAAAATAACATGTGCATACAGGCAAAAGAAAATAACTGTTTAAGAAAAGAAGAGATCAAATATTGGATGCCACAAAAGTCTTTAGGTTAAGAGCCTACTTACCACAAAACCAAATAGATAGCTGTTCAAGAAATAAAAAAAAGAAAAGAAAAATGCATGCAGCACAGCACTCAGGCTGCAAATCTGAACTTTTGATTGTACTTCTATATATCTAATACTGCATATAAGATAGCGTAAACACACAAAGAGGATACAATTCCACAATTCGGCGATGAGCAGGCTCGACCATTTGCTCCAAAATGGCTAAAGCTTTGAGGTAGTCGCTGAGTGAGGTGTCTATGTCCTCTGAAAAAAGGCTAGAATATTATGATTATTCATCAACAACTAGCAGCAGCACAAATAAACATAGCCGAGACTACCTCTTTCCAAGGACACTTCACCCAGAGCAGAAAAGATTTTTGCTTTCTGCAGAGTGTTTTCTGGGCTCTTCTCAACTATTACCCTTGCAATATCCAACATTTTCCAGGAAAGATCCAAATCAGAATCATCCTCATCTTCAACTTTTTCATCATCACCATGGACGTCATCCTTGTCAACTTCATCATTCCCGTCGAGATCTTTGTCATTTGAGTTTTGACCTGATCAATGAGTACATCGATATTTACCAATGCAGGAAAAAAAAAACTAATGGAGCATAACCATCAACCTACTCATCATTTGTTCAGCATGGATATTGAGGTATTGCATTTTTTTATTGAATAAATGAATCAGCAACAAAGACAATTAGATGACTGAGAATCAAACAAACTAGTGCACATATCTGTTTACTCTACCACACATACAAGCTTATATTGAGCATCTAAAGCTATGAGTATACAAGAATGTAGAACCCAAAATACAAATATTAAAGCCAAAAAATGCCATGGCACTTGGTACCTAGTTCAAATCTGATCACCAGATATACAAGTGTAAGAGAATATTGCCAATTAGGAGCGCATAGAAATAGAATGTTCAGCAGGTATAAACTAAGGGAGGTAAAGGCCATACTTGTGCAGTGTCCTAAATTGTAATGATGCACAGACTTAATAGTGCACTACAGTGTAACTTGCTATATGCAGTAAACAACTTACCTTCTTCCGCATCAACTTTCTCTGAAGATGCAGCATCCTCAACATTGTTACCAGAGGCCTTTGAGCTTGCACCATCTTTTTTCCCAGATGTACTCTTCACTGACTCTTCCTTTGGTGCGCTCTTGGGAACATTACCCAACGGATCAGACTCTTCCTGATATTTGTACAGCAAAGCAGTCCCGTATTTGTAATATGTGCTGGCACACTCTGGAGCGAGCTCTCCGTAATGTGCAGCCCTAGTTGACAACAAATGCATAAATTTGTCAGCACATCAATGTTGAGGCTATAGAAAGCTTGACTGAGACCTAAGACATGATAACATTTGAGATAGCAAGCGCAACAAAACCTTAGCACAGTGATTTCGTAAACTAAATAGAGATAGAAAATTTTGTTTATTGTTGGTTCATTCTGAATTTCTGATAGCATGACCATTTACCAGTGCATTAATATATAAGAACTGCGCATGACAAGGAAGCAGAACAGATGCATACAGAATTTCCTAACAGGGTAACACATATTCCTGAAGCGTTTCAAGTTACTCTGGGGATCAACGCAATTTACTGTAGCAAGCGATGGTCAAGTGCCGCTTCCGAATGATACTAGACTAATTGCAGATAAACAAAACCCTCACAAAACGAATATCTGTCCATTCCATTCACACAACCCTTAGGTAACCAGCTTGCTTCAGAACCCTTTAAACCCTAGTAGTTCGACTCAGGAAACAGCACAATCCAAACACAACTAGCACCCGTCAAAACTCAAGAAGATCCATAACGCCGTGGGCAGTACCACTAACAATTTCATCCGAAACGAAATTCCTAAACGCCTCAACCAGCACGCGACGCCGGACCAGGCGTGGGGAGAGGGAGCGGTGGGCCGGAGAAGGTCGGGAGCCCTAACCTGATCTCGAGCGCGCGGCTGAGGCAGTCGACGGCCTCGACGAAGTCGTCGTCCTCGATGGCCTTGGACCCCTGGTCGAAGAGCTCCTGCGCCCGCTCTAGGGTTTGGGGCTCCTCCGCCTCCTCGCCGGGCGCCTCATCGCTGGGGTTCGGCGGCGGCGGCGGCTGGGGAACCTGGGGCTCCTCCGCCGGCGCGCCTGTGTTCTCCGAAGAGGAGGCCATGGGCGGGCAGCGGGCGCAGCGGCGGTGGCGGCAAGGGGAGGAGGAGGAGGAGGAAATGGGAGAACGGCGTGGGGAATTTTTGGGGGGGGGGGGGGGGGGGGGGTTTAGAGGTTAGGAGAAAGAAAGAAGCAAAACTTGTAGAGAGAATTCTTTAATTGGTATAAAAAAAGTCATGGCTTCTCTTTTT
>BCLG01000749.1:13027-35888 GCA_001602295.1 Zoysia matrella | reverse complement strand
AATCTTTACAGTTAGTCAATAGAGGAGTATATTGGAAGTTTATATAAAAAATAGAGGAGTATATTGGAATTTTTAACTGATGACGGCAAATATGGGAAATGTAAATTTTGGATAGCGAATAAGGAATTTGCTCGAGAATTATACCATGGGATGAAAGAACAGGCTACTACTTCCTGTAGATTTTCCAAGTCTTTTTGCCTTTTTTTTTCCTAATTTTGTCTAAATAGTTTGCTATCCATAAAGGTACACAACACATGCTTCTCAGGTTATAAACCCAGTGTCTGCTATGTACACCGGCTGGTGTGAAATCATATTACAGCAAAAACTATCAATACATGCAGTTCATAGCAAGTCAACAACATCGACAATCGATAGAGCGTCAAATAATCTCCATAGAGCTCTTCTGCTCAACACGTTATATCTCCTGAATTTTACAGCGAATAACATAATGCTTGTATGGTGGTATGTGTGACTTCCATGCGAGAACCTCGACTGCATCTTCACAGTTTACACTTCCATACAGAACATCATGCAGTGTTTTCGGTGGAGTTGTTTCCTCGGCAAGCTTTGACCTTATAGGACCACCAACAAAAAGCTCATTCTTGCTGTTGCGAAAGGATGCAGGCTTGTTCTGCAGGAGAAGATCATGTTGGTTCTGGTCATACAAAGTGATATTTCTATTTATACCTTCCTTAACATACGCATGGCACAAACACCAGAATCGAGTTGTAAAATTATTTCTAAGAACGCTTGACTTGATGTATGCACTTAGGAATGAACCTTTCATATCTCGAGCAATCTCCATAGCCATTGATTCTAGCTTAGGATGGTCACTTGGGTCTGCGCTCCCAAACGTAAGGATCTTGAAGAAATACCAATGCGCTTCTTGTGGCAGAAAATTTAATATAAGAGCTTGCGTAGTGCCAAACTTTGTTCCACTGTTCGATCTACTTATGATTATAATTTTGCAGCATGTTGCAAGGCCCCAAGTAGAAGACAGATACAGCAGCACCTTATCCCATGAAACCTTATCAACATCTTCTGAGAACTCAACGATGAATATCAATCTGTCATTTTTAACCAAGACGTTGTTTTCACATAAGATGTGTTATCTTTCGAAGTGACCATCAGCAAACTGCCATTTAGTATGTTATCTCCATTAACTACCACGATTTCAGAAAAGTGATCACGCACCCTTTTGTCGTTGCAGACATGCGCAACAAGGGTGCTCTTTCCAACAAATGGTGGACCAACAATTGGCAATACACCCACTCTTTTGGAGCTTGGATGTTCCTTTTGCATCAGGAAATCCATTACCCTCTCCATTTCCATTTGGCGTCCAAACATGCAATTGCCAATAGATAGATGCATGCTGTAAGGTTGGCGATAAAGCGGAGGATAGTTCTTCAAAAAGCTAATGAATTCACTTGCATCAGTGATTATATTATTTAAATTTTGAATCACCTGATCCGATTCTTTCTTTAGATGAATATGATCACCAGCAGACAAAAATAGACGCTTGGCAGGGTTGATTTTGGAGCGAGCAAAAGAGCGACTGACCTCATGATCCTTGGACACATTGCCTCCGCTCCTCAAATAGTCCAAGGTGAAATAGCCCCTGTACATTTCTTTTCTCATTATGTTTAGCTGATGTACCATGGCTCGGTTTGTGATGAGCCGACCGTCTGCCTCGTCGATAATGACACGAACCCGGAGCAGTAACCGTTGCAGATCACGTAACCTCTCGTCCTTCATGGATGGTGCTCGCATCTCCAAGTATTTGTCAATAAGAAATGAGGTAGATCTAGCAGCAATTTCACTCATGATTGCGGTGAGAATTAATTCCATTGGAAAAGCCAACTGATGCATCCTGGGAGTAAAGAGGTTAAGTACTTGAATTTAGTACAGGATTTACATATAGTGGCAGAGCTATAAGTAGGGCCTGTGAAAGATGCCGTCTGCGAGGAAGATTGTAATTCGACATAGATGTAGCATGTGTTATGTGTAACCCTGCCTAGGATATGACGCTATACTCCTGTAATTTTGAGGCTGACGCCGTGGAACCATTCGAAGGAACAATATGGAGATGCAGGCCTGCCTTCCGGTGTCTCCGATAAGGCAACATTGTATTTATATGTAGCATTTGACCTAGTCGGGCTTTGGTTCCTGGCTGTCTGGATCTCTATGAATATTATATGATCCTGCTGCTATCGGATCTGTACAGCTCTGTAATTAGCCTTCTAGTTTAAGGAGAACCCAGAATTAATCTCAGAATCGAATTCTCCTTTTACTTAATTTACTGCAAATGCTGTACAAAGCTAGGTTACAGGGAAGGAGGCCCTTCGAGACGAATGTAATCGTACATGACCCCCACGAGCTCGTTCAAGGCACTCATCTGGGTGATGTAGACGACGTTGTCACCTTCCTCGAGCAAGCCTCCCTGAATCGCCATATCCATGCTCCACAGCTTGCCACGTATTCCGTGGCGCGCGATGGCGTTGTTGTCGCCCATCAGTTCCGGCCACGTAAACACGCCGCCACCACCAGCGCCGCCGCTGTTTACTTGGACCTGATTGAGACATGAACGCAAAGGACATCAGCTTCCTCGCCATGGAAGACGCACTGATTAGCTTGGTGGATAAACTGGCTTGTCATGGTGGACGCTACTGGTACCTTCAAGGTGGACATGTGGGAAGCTGCGAGGGCGATGCGCAGCGTGTAGGTGCCGTCCGCCACCACGCTGTCCAGATGGAACCGTACCTGCCACGTCGTAGGCACGAAGCCTTTGCCCTCCACCTTCCTGCATCGACCATGGACGCCGCCGTACGTTATGCTTCATCAGTTAGACGAACATTGATTCTCTATATATATTTCTGAACCTGATATGCGAAGAGAGACCTTACGACATGCGCGAAGAACCAGTCCTGGGAGTAGTTGCTCTTCCCCACCGTGAAAACAAGATCGTTCTCAGGGTAGAGCACGGCGTACCTCTCCCACAAGCCATACTGACGATACCTGCCGCGTCACATGCAAGGTTTAGGTCACAACAAGTTCTCTCACAGTTCACAGTTTCACACAACCTCATCAGTCGCCACCGATGTGAACACAAGAACTAACCTGTCTTTGCGGAGAAACAGCTTGCTGGCATACTTTGGGTCAGGATCCGGGACGAAGAACTCCTCGGCGGACCGGTCAGGAACGCCGATCTCCCAGATCGTCGGGCCGGTTCTTGGCGGCTGGAACACGAGGTCACCAATGTCGGTAGAGCTGCCGGGTGCAATGGTGAGAGGAGCCGAGGACATGTAGTCGCCGAGAACGCCCGGAACCCACGCGTAGACGCTGTACACTCCTTCGCGGACATTGTCAATGCTGAACCTGCCGTCTGGGGCGGCTCTTGTCCAGAACTGATAATTCTGCACGTAGGAAGAGATTCTATACTGGTTCGTTAGGAATTCAGGAAGCAATGCATGCATGGTTGACCTATGATCGATGTCAGTAAGAACAAGCACAGTTACCTTGCTCTCTGTGGCCCAAGAGCCAGGCTGCCCAGGTGAGGCGAGCCCGATGTATGCCATTGCAGCAGGCTCCATGTCTTTCTCGCCCATGTCGTACCTGACCCAGATCAGGATCGATTGAAAATATTATTGGCAATACATTTCAAAAGAGAGAACACATTTATACGCAAAGAAGAGATTAATATATGCCGAGATATATTTAGGAGTTAAAATACCCATCTCTGACCCAGAGCCTGCCAGTAACGGCGCCTCTCTCCGCGGCCTTTGCAAAGTCCGGTGAGCAAGGGAAGCTGTAAGGCCATTTGCTCATCTCGGCCTTCGCCTGCGTTTTGGCGTTCTCCCAGAGAGCTCTCTCGTTGTTGGGTCGTCCGTCGACGGGCATGGAGTTGAGGTAGATGAAGACCGGTCCCAGAACTTTCTTCCAGTACTCGCCGTCCTCGAACTGGACCACCATGTCCCTGCCGATGTAGTGCGGCCCTATGAACACCTGGTTGAAACATCCGATCGACATCATGCACATGCACATGAATGGAGAAAGTAGTAGCTAGTTGCAAGCAGCAGCGATGAAATTACAGAGAGGGAGGTGGGACCGGTGTGCGAGGTGAGCTCCCGCTTGACCGGCCCGCCGTTCTTGAACTCGTTGCTCGGAGTGACGACCCAGAACCCCATGGAACCGCCGCCGCCGCCGCTGTTGTTGCCGATCCATCCGTGAACCGTGTTGTCCCGGTTGTCCATGGCGGACTGGTACTTGTCGTCGACCTCGCCCTTGAACTGCGGCTCCACGGGGTCGACCAGCAGGACGGCCTCCTTGAAGGCCAGCGGCGCGCCGCGAGGGGGGTCCCTGTCCGCCGCCATGGGCATGTATCGCTGTATGTCGTCTGAAACCGCCATGTACCTGAACCTGTCCTTGTTGAGCTTGAAGGCGAGGCGAGCCACCGAGATGTTGAGAGCCGGGTGGTCCTGGGCATGCTCGAAGATGGCGTAGCAGTAGAAGCCGGAGATACCTCTCAGCATCACAAGCCTGACAGAGAAATTGATGGAACATCAAGCAGTAGAAACTAATGACTAGTTAATCGATCATTAACTTATTGGCAGACGAAATGTTTTCCTGCTGATTAAGTAGCCCAAGCCCAAGTGAGTTTGTGCGCACCTCTTGTCGACTTTTAGCCGGACGCTGTTGGGACGAGATGAATCGTATGAACTCCTGAACGAAAGCTCAAGTTGCTCCTCGCTTGATGATACTACCGTGAACTCTGTACCATCCAACCTGCAGTATGGATGTTATTATCACCGCGTACATTATTTTTTACTTCATTGTTGGTGCATTAATTAAGGGTCAGGCTTAAAGAGGTATTTGTCACAATTTTTAATAAGATAAATAGTAAAAAATACTCCTATGTTAAAATTTAATAGTAACAGCAATTTAAAAACAGAGAGAGTAAATCAATTAAAAAAAAAGTACTCACGATAATAGATGGGCTGGACTGTTAACGATTGGAGCTGACTAGTAATAAACAATTGGAGCTGTTCCAAGCCTCTAGCTAATAATAGATGGGTTGGACTGTCAACGAATCTAGTAGTATTATTTATATTAGGTACGAGTAGGTTGAAACAGCTAATGAAACACTAGTAGTTAGCCGAAAGTCACATGATTTTAGTAGCTGGGTTATTAGCTGAACCTACTCTAAATATCTACTAGATCTGATTTTACTAGCTCGAAATTAAAGATTAAAAAGGGGGGCCTTAACTAGGTGCTAGCTATAGGACACTCACATGTCTATTGTCCCTTTCGGCCATGGAGAGTCTGGAAAGTTCCAATTCACATCCCAGTAGCCTCCCGAGTTGCCGCTTCCGTCGTAGTCCAACAGGTTTTCCTCGCCGCCGTAGCTGACGGCGGTGATGTGGCCCTGCGGCCGGGACAACGCGACCTGCACCATGCCGTTGCCCACAACCACCTGCATATCTATATCCATCAGTAAGGTAATACTAACTAGGATCATCGTATCCACAATGTTTTCTAGTGATGGTTTCGAGTTATGTCAGTAACTAAATATTGTAAGGGGATAGAGGAACCTGGCGATCGTCGACGAGTAATGTGACGCCCGAGGCGGCTTCCGGCGGTGACGCGGCGGCGGCGGCGGCGGCGGCGGCAGCGGCTAGCAGGGACATGCCGGCGGCGAACTCGAGTAGGACGAGCAACAGGCAGCGCGACAGCGACCGCCAAGCACTCGCAAACGCGGCCATGGGGACTGATTGGATAGACGCGCGGCGCCTGTGCTCTAAACGTGAAGGATATATATACTTCTACAGAAAGGAACCGTGCAACATCAAATTCATGATTGATTTACTTAAATTTGGCTTGGTTTCTGAATAAGGTGACTTATTAACAATAAATATTCCCTCTGATTTTAATATTATTGACAATCAGTGGTTAGTATGAATTGACTCTAGCAATCGTCAACAAATAAAATAAAAGGAGTAATTAATTAAAACAGATACCCTGACACGAAGCTGCAGATCCTCGCTTCCATGCATGCGTGCTCCTCTGTCCTCTCGACCTATGCCAAATCTTGTTTCTTGATACTAGCGAAGACTAGAGACGTGACCCATGCGGAATAATCCTAAGCTATGTTAGTAATAGAAAAATTCGCAACGCAGCACAAAGTTGACTTATTTCGGCGGCGCGTCCAGCTTGATCTTAAGATGTGTGCAATATTGCATTTGATGCTTCCTGCTCGAACCGGGTCCTCTCAATTGGAAGCAAAAATTTATTTGGAGGACGCGCTATAGCTGAAATTTGGATCCGTTTTTTATTATTCGATCGGAAAGCAACAATCAAAATCTTGTTACTACAGGACCTAGTGAATATTGAAAATTCTTGGCACGGTAGCCATCAACAAAGTTTTGATGCAATACTTAGAGAACTGAACCACCCTCTCACATTACGGTGAATTTACTTTAAGGATGGTTATGTTATACCACTTGAGATAGGAAAAACCTCAAGTGAAGGTTTCGCATTGGAAAGGCAATTCAAGTGAAGATATTCTTGCTTGCATTGGAACGGGAAGAGAAATTTAAGTGAAGATTCTGCAATAGTTTTCACGGAGAGGACAACCTTGTCCAGAAAGGGAAGGAAAGAGAAATGCCCAAGCAAGTTCCAACTGTTCAAGAGGTGCCCTTCTAGTGCTGCCTCCTCCCTTGCTGGTCCCTTCTTGGTATACATTAAAGAAAATCTAATTGTTTATATATGTGTATTGATGTCCCTATTTATTCTTATTCGCATAATTTCTACCTTTTTGTTTTGATTATTTTCAGCCAATTGTATTCGTAATAGAAGTAACGGGTAGTTCGCAAACTTGAGAGTATTTTGGTATTTTGGGCTATTTTTATCATTGCACAAATAGTTTGAACTTACAGTTTTACTAACCTTGATTTGTTTATGTTGTTATGGCTTCAACCTTTCCTTTGCATCCGAGTCTTCCATCCAGGACAACACTGAAATGAGTAAAACTATCTAGTCACGTTGCAAGTTGTTCATGATACTCTTTATATTAAGTGAAGAAATTATTAGTCTTGGGAATGTTATGAAATACTAGATCTTGCATGCAAACCTCATATATACTATCTTAATGATATTTTCATATACATTCCTTTAGACTTTCATTACCAAAAGAGTACCCTGCACCGGAACCGGATCTAGTGATGCTTATCAGAGGGACGAGTGTCACCGACGTGTGGGCCCAATAAGGGGTGCCCCCTCTTAGGCCCCACAAAACGGCGTCGGAGCGCGGCCTCTTGTCACAGGGACGAGCGGCAGTGGATCCGGTTCCTCTGCACCGTCCATTGGCACACATGCAGATATCCAATCATATCTCAAAGATAGCTGTAGCAGGACAACTTTTTGCACGATATAGCTCCTGCTGCCCATTTCCATGCACGCAAACATGCATCCAATTGTGTCTTGTAGATAGCTCGTGTCGCCCATTTGTGCCCATTGGCATGCATGTAGAGTTGTAGATATCCAGTCATATCTACTCGTTCTGTTATTTTTACTTGTCATCTTAGGGATGCACATAAGAATTAAAAAGATAAAAAAATGTTATACTAGGGATGTATATGAAAATTAAAAAGAGTAAAAAAGTAGAATGTGCTGAAAATAATAAGAAAAGAGATAGAGATAAAGACTGTATTAAGAATAAAAAAAGATATATTAAAAAGTAAGAATGACAATTACTCTCTCTATACTCATGATTTAGGTCGTTTTGGACAACGACGTAGTCTCCATAGCATAATTTTGGCTTTGATTTTTCTAAAAATATTTATCAAAAGTGACATATAGATATACTTTTATGAAAATATTTTTTAAGACAAATCTATTCATACTATGCTATTCATCACTCTAGGTGAAGAATAGCTTATTCTTCACCCCGGATCCAACCGATCGAGCCAGGCGACCGCGCCCGTGAGCCAACCGATCGCGCCCTGCGCATTGATCGAGCACGCCCGCCTTCCCGCCCACCCGCGCGTGCTGACCCAAAAAAAACAGACATTCAGTAATTTTTTGGATTGATTCAGTAATTTCATCAGCTTCATTAATTTCAATCCTTCAATAGTTTTTGTTTGATTTTTTAGTAATTTCTTTTCGTCAGTAATGTTGATTCGATTCTACTCAGTAATTTCTTTGAATCTTTAGTAATTTTCTTCAGATTCATTCAGTAATTTCTCTCCTTCAGAGCAAATCTCATCGCCGGCGACCTAATAGCGCAGCCACCAACCCCATTGTCACCGAAGAATCTCTTAGCTGCGTGAATTTATACCCCAGAGTTTCTCCGCTCTGCCACCGGACCTAGAAAAACGGAGGAAGGTAGGCTGCCAATGGGGGGGGGGGCGGTGCAGTTGAGGCGGCGAGGCGCCGGGGGCAGTGCCGGCCGCGGTGGTGGTCGCTGGCGGTTTGCGGTGTCAGGGCGGGGGCATCGCGCACCGAGAATTTAACGCGGCGGCGAAGGAGGGTGGTGGTGGAGGCGGCGGAGGCGCCGCCAAAGCAAGTGGCGGTGGAGGGTGTCACGCCGACGAGCAGGTGCCAGAGCGGGGCGGTGGAGGAGCATGGGGGCGCGGGGTCGGGTGCGGGACGCGCATGGTCGGGTGCGGTCGGAGGCGCGCGCTCGAGTCCGAGTGAAGAATAGCATTATCGATTTTTATATTTCTAAATTTAATAATTTAAAAGTTATTTATAATTTATATTACCAATACTTGACTAAAGCTAATGTAGGGAGTACTATATCTACTGCCTGCCGCCCATTTGTAGCCACCACGACACCTTTCTATGATCTAGCTCATGCTGCCCATTTTTATGCATGAAAACACCCAATTGTGGCCTTAATTAACATAGCTCGTGCCGCCCGTTTTGTATCTGGTATGCATGCATTGCAAACACATCTGAAATGGAGCAAGGCCCATGAGCTCTATGTCTAGCTTATTTCCACATTGTGAACTTGCCATAGTCACTATGGAGATGAAGCTCAGTATCAGTCTTGCTATCATCGCTGCACTATCGCTCAAAATGGTTGCCTCCATTGCAAACCACACAACGACGTCCCCTACCACCAGCCGGCCGACAGGTTTCAGCTTGCGGCTTCTCGCCAACAGTGCCATCCGTCGTCGCGACGATGGCTTCCTACACCTGCAGCAAACCCTGAACACCACCCTACCACCCTACTCTCCATCAAGCTCTAGTTCATCGTCTTCCACGGCAAACGTTACCGCTGTAAGCCTGGAGACGACCACCCTAACAGAGCCTTTACCACCGGAGACAGTCGCCGTCGAAATCGGTTCCGGGAACGGCCGACGCAGCTACATCCTCAAGCTTCAAACCCTGGACGCCCTTCTGCCGGCGTGGATACAGTGTTAAATCACAATCAAATAAAACCCTCTGTTCGATCCAGCCTCGTCGTCGACGTTCCGCTACGTCGAGAGCACGAGCACGTTGTGCGCGCCGCCGCACGCGCGTCCACGGAGTCGCCGGTGCTCCTTCAAGCTCGACGTCCCCCAGACCGTGGCGGTCACAGGCTACCTCGCAGAAGACCGGTTCGCCATCGGGACGAAAACGGTGCTCCAGATTCCAGAACTTCCTCTTCGGCTGCGTCCACTCGGCCGTGCTGTTCGACAACAAGGGCACATACGCTGGTGTGGTGTCCTTGGGCTGGAGGCGGCCGTCGCTTGTCACGCACGCTGCAGCTCTAGGGCTGACAAAGTTCTCGTACAGCCTCGTCAGTGGCGGCGACACGAATCGCCATGGTTTCCTCCGTTTCGGCGGCACCGACGTCGTCCCACACGATTCTCCGAGCTACAGGACGACTAGGATCCTACCAGGGCTCCATGCCCACGCGTCGGAGTACTGCCTTAACCTCACCGGCATCAGTCTAGACGGGCGTAAGCTGGACAAGATTGCTCCAGAGACGTTTGCCCGTGATCACACGGGCGAACAATGAGATCACGTCGGCATGCCACTGACAGTGATGGCGCAAGAGGCGTACACCGTCATCGAGAACGCTGTGTGGGCAGAGCTTCAAGATCTCGGCGTCGAGCGAGTGCATCACCCTCGACTCGGGCTCTGCTTCCGAGCGACGGAGGCTGCGAAACGGCGCCTCCAGTCGCTGTCGCTTCATTTCTCCGAGGAGGACGCGGTGCTGACGTTCTCGCCGCCGCAGCTGTTCCTGATGATGCAGGACGAGCAAGGGCAGGTTGCGTGCCTCGCCGTGACGCCGGGAAACCGGACTGTTATCGGTGCGTTTCAGCAGGTGGACACGCGGTTCGTCTACGATGTCGAGGAAGCCAAGCTTTTCTTCGCGCCGGAATCCTGCACAGGACACTAATGAAGCTGATTGAGTGATCTGGTTATATAATTTGTAATGATACTCTTCCGGTGCAAATAATCTATCTAGAGCAATTAATAATGATGAGAAATTTAATAATAGGTTTTGGTACTCTTAAGTTGCTTTCTTCATTTTCAGTCATCTTGAGTTATGGAGAATAATATTTCATTTTCTAAAAAAGTAAACAAGAGACTCGATTGTTGACTAAAATAAAGAAAGAAAGCAACTCATTTTTTCCCACTTCAAAATGTGGCACGTTCTCTTTGATGCAGGCACAACAAAGGCAATAAAAAACTGAAAATTTTGCTATCAGACCAACTGGAAGAGAAGAGGGTAAACCGTGTGCAAACGAATGGGTGAGTGGTATGCAGGTCGGGCAAGAGAAGTTGTACGCATTGGATTTCTTGTGTTCGAAAACATAGGACTGGAACATATACAACTCTAATTAACAGTCATGCAATAAATTAATAATCGTCGATCGAGTAAGAAATTTCCACACACGCAATCGTACAAAGACGGAACTTTGGCTATGCAAACCCAACGCATAACGTTCTTGCCTTGTCCCATCAAACGTTGACCTGACCTTCATGGTTTGAGCTACTAGCAAGAAATGGATTTCTCTTCGTTGAAAGAGAGATCAACCATACGGTCTGGCCAGAGAGGGGATGGGATGTATTGATTTTATTTCTTGCATTAATTATAATATACAACATAGTTTAGTTGTGAACTTTCCTTTGGAGCCTGAATTTGTGACTTGTCAAATTCCACTTTGTTTAATATTCCAATGCATATTAATATTACGTGAATGTTTCATTATATTTTATGTTTTACAAAAACATCATTAATTTTTTCAGTGGAATCTCAGTGACTATAAAACCATTCTGAATTTCCTAGCTATCTTGTGGTTTCTTGATAAAAACATTGGAGTACATGAACCTCAAACTCGAACTTATGCTATTCAACGCCAGTCGGAATAAAAATCATGTACACGAGCCACAAATTCAACATTTTTTTGGCACGGGCAACTCCAATCTTCTACGTATACGGTACACTCTCACCAAGTCGAAGTCCAAACTCAAAACGTGAAGTGCACATGCATGCATACTCTTCTTCTCCGAACAAGTGGCCGGACTGAAACCCGTTAAATGCCAGTAGTAGCTTGGCGGCGCCGCCGTGCCGTTAGTGATCGTTGAAGATGAGTAGAGGCGCTGAAGAAGGCGTGCACGTGCCACCCACGCCGGACGATCTAACGGCGCCGGAGCCGTGGCTGGCGACGGGCCGCCGCGTCCTTCTGGGGAGGGAGAAGCAGGGATGTCGTGCGGCCCTCCTCGTCGTCGTCATGGTGGCGCTGCCGTTCCTGTTCTTCTTCCTTGCCGGGCGGGAGAACGCCGTTGTTGCGAAGCTGACAGCGATGAACCATGGCGGAGGTACCGCTTGCTCATTTCCTTTCTGTGAATTGTGACGCGCGTTCGTTATATTACTGACCCGAGACGGGAAGTAAGAACATTGTATATATCTTGAATAAATATATTTTGTTACTGTACTTCAGGGATTACGAAGTGTGGCGCCAGCACGACCACCAAGGTCGCCGACGAGCTCCTCGGTGGGTTGCTCACGCCGGGCATGGACCGCCGCTCTTGCCGGAGCCGGTACGAGTCCGCGCAGTACTACAGGAACTTCCCTTACACGCCGTCCACGTACCTCCTGCGCAAGCTGCGCGCCTACGAGGCTCGGCACAAGAGGTGCGGTCCTGGGACGCCGCTCTAAGCCAAGGCTGCCGAGCGTCTTCGGTCCGGCGTCGGCGGCAACAGCAGCAACGAGTCCACCATGTCGACCGACGGCGATGAGTGCCGCTACATCGTGTGGCTTCCCTTCGACGGTCTCGGCAACCGGATGCTGTCTATGCTCAGCGGCTTCGTCTACGCGCTGCTCACCGACCGCGTCCTCCTCGTCGCGCTGCCGCCCGACTCCTCCAACCTGTTCTGCGAGCCGTTCCCGGACACCACCTGGCTGTTGCCGCTGGACTTCCCCATCTCCAATATCTTCGGCCTCGCGCCGCACCCGGAACATGCGTACTCGAACATCCTCGCCAGGAAGGCGATCATCGTGAACGCGACGACGACGAGGATACTGACAGAATCCCGATCGAGTATGAACGAGAACGAGGGGATGGAAAACACACGCGAACACAACCTGACACTAAATTTTGGTGCTGCAAGAAACCGGCTGCTCTTCTGTTTGTATTGAACTCTAAATATAACAAAGTTACATGCAAGATTACACGGTGGGAAATCACCGAGATAAACGCGGCACGTTCGTGCTCAACCACTGGCACCCAATGGCCTGGGACGTGCCGCAAACGTCGCGAGTCGTGCGCGCTACCCACGCAAGCTCGAACATGCAGATCATGCGTTAAGCTAGAAAGCAGAGAAAGACTACGTGCTCAGGACTTATTCAAACATTCTCCTCCTAATTCCTGAGTCACCTACTCTAGTTTTACCATGCCGATACCTTGACGGAGCTCCTGGAAGTGAACACGGCCGAGCGCCTTGGTGAGAATGTCGCTCAGCTGAAGTTCGGTGCCGATGTACTCGACGTCGATCAGCTTCTTATCACAGCACTCTCGGATAAAGTGAAATTTAACATCAATATGCTTACTCCGGTCATGGTGAACTGGATTCTTCATAAGTGCAATGGCAGACTTGTTGTCCACCATGATCTTTGGTGCAAGGATTCTGCCTCCGACGAGCTCTGCCAGTAAGCGAGCCAGCCAGACACCTTCGCACGCTGCTCCAGCCGCTGCTATGTACTCCGCCTCGCATGAAGACAGAGCGACTACCTTCTGTTTTGCAGACTGCCAGGCAATGGGTCCCCCAGCAAGGAAGAACATGAGCCCACTGGTACTCTTCCTGTCATTGATGTCTCCTGCGAGATCACTGTCGAAATAACCCAGCAACGATGCTGTAGCTCTCTTCTCACCAGGGTGATAGTGAATCCTCCAGTGTATTGTGCCTGCCACATACCTAAGTACATGCTTGATCGCAGCCATGTGTTCTTGGCGCGGTGCCTCCATGAATCTGCTCAGGTAGCCCACGGCAAATGCTAAATTAGGCCTCGAGTTGCACAGATACCTGAGACTCCCAATGATGCTGCGGTACTCGGTGGCGTCCACACTCGGCGTCGCCCCTTCTTTCAGCAGCCTCAGTTTTGGTTCCATGGGTGTGGCACAAGGATTGCAGCCCGACATCCCAGACTTCTCCAGGATTTTAGCGGCGTAGGCACCTTGCCGCAGTGTGATCCCGAGAGCCCCTTGAGTAACCTCCAGACCGAGGTAGTATGAGAGTGCTCCAAGGTCACTCATGCGGAAGGTATTCTTCATTTGCGCCTTGAACTTGGCCACTGCACCTGCATCACCACCGGTTATGATCAAGTCATCGACGTACACGCCCACGATCAGGTGCCCTCCTCCATGTCCACGGGTGTACATCCCGTGTTCGTTGATGCAGCGGCTGAAACCAAGCTCCAGCAGCGAGGTGTCGAGCTTCTGGTTCCATGCGCGGGGTGCTTGGCGAAGACCGTACAACGCCTTGTGGAGTCGGAGCACCTTGTTCTTGTGCTTGTCGTCGATGAATCCGGGCGGCTGCTGAACGTACACCTCCTCTTGGAGCTCGCCGTTCAAGAATGCCGACTTCACGTCCATGTGATGAACGGACCAGCCGGAATGCGCCGCGATGGCCAGAAGCAAGCGGACCGACTCCAGGCGAGCAACGGGTGCGAACACCTCCTCGAAGTCAATGCCGGCACGCTGCACATAGCCCTTGGCGACGAGGCGTGCCTTGTACTTGACGATGTCGCCGTTCTCGTCGCGCTTAACCTTGTAGACCCACTTCAAGCCGATGGCGCGCTGTCCGTGGGGAAGCTCCAAGAGCGACCAGGTGTTGTTGTCGCGGATCGACTTCAACTCCTCCATCGCGGCTGCCCAGTTTGGGTCACCATCCGCCTCCTTCAGCGTCCTTGGCTCCTCCACGCTGACAGCATGGAGCTCAGCTTTCTCGCCGCCGCGATGAGCCAGCCCGGGCACGACGTCCGTGCCAAGGATGCCATCGAGCTTCCTGTACCGATGCTCCGCGCCCTCATCATCGTCTGCATCAAGGTTGTCATCGACGCTAGGTGGTGTAGCAAACTCGATCTGCGTCCTCGGAGAGGCGCTCGGAGTTGCTGAACGTGGGGAGGCTGCTGTTGGTGCGGCCGGTGATGCGTGCACGGGCGTCGACGGGGCTGGAGGCGGCGGTGCAGTGCGATGACGCCGGACCTCGTACTCCTGCTCGATGGTGAACGGCTCCAGGCTGAGATCAGCTGATGTGCTGTCCCAATCCCAGCTCGCGTCCTCGTCGAAGATGGCGTCGCGGGAGATGATGATGCGTGCGCTGGTGGGGTCGTAGAAGCGGTACGCCTTGGAGCCTGCCTCATAGCCGATGAAGACCACTTTACGCCCGCGATCATCGAGCTTGGCGAGGTGCGGGCGGAGATGCTTGATGTAGGCAACACAACCGAACACCTTCAGGAAGTGAACGGCTGGCTTCTTTCCGTGCCAAGCCTTGAACGGTGTCTGCCCAGCGAGCGCGCTCGTCGGTGCTCGATTGAGGAGAAACACGGCAGTGTGCACCGCTTCTCCCCAGAACTGCACTGGCATACCGCGTGCGCGCAGGATGCTTCTGGCCGTTCCCACGATCATCTGGTTCTGGCGTTCCACGACACCGTTTTGTTGTGGCGAGTACGGTGCCGAGAAGTGCCGTTCGATTCCTTCACCTGCACAATGCTCACCAAACTCGACGGAGGTGAATTCACCCCCATGGTCAGTGCGAAGCACCTTCAGCTGCTTGCCGGACTCCCGCTCGACGCGGGCTTGGAACGCCATGATCGCCGCTGGTGCGTCTGCCTTGGAGCGAAGGAGCGTGAGCCACATGAAGCGGCTCATGTCGTCGACGAGCAGGAGGAAGTAGGCGTTCCCGGCTGGTGTTGGTGATGAGATGGGCCCGCATAGATCACCGTGAACCAGCTCGAGCTCCTCCTGAGCCCGGTACTTTGCAGACTTGGGGAATGCCGTGCGCTTCAGCTTTGCCAGCACACAATCCTCCCAGACCTGTTCAACATGGTCGATCACTGGCAGCCCACGTACCAGATTCTCGCGTTCCAGCTTGCGCAGCGACTGGAAGTTGAGATGCCCGTACCGCTCATGCCAACGCCAGGCGACGTCGCCCACACGAGCAGACAGGCAGACGGGCGCCACGATGTTCATGTCGAGGTAGTAGAGTCGGGTCGGTGAGCGAGCGACCTTGGCGAGGAGTTGGCGACGCAGGTCGTAGAGGCGAAGGATGCCATGCTCGATGTCGACCTTGTACCCGTCCTCATCCATCTGGCCGATGCTGACGATGTTCGTGGTGAGGCGCGGGATGTAGTAGACCCCGTCGAGGCGGCGATGTTCCCCGGACTTGCAGGTGAAGAGGACGGTGCCCTTGCCCTCGATGGCGACAACCGAGCCATCTCCGAACTTGACAGTTCCAGAGACGTCGGTGTTCAGCTCGGCGAAGACGTGCCGCGACCCCGTCATGTGGTTCGTCGCGCCGGTGTCGAGCACCCAGCGGCGAGTCCCCACGGCCTCCTTTTCTTCTTCGCTGTGGAGGTGGAGAAGTACCTTGCGTTCGTCGAGGTGGACTCGGGTCTGCACATCAGCAGTAGGCGGCGCCGGCCTTGGAGGCAAGGTAGGCTTGTGCGGCGTAGTTACCTCGGACTCCGCCGCGATGTACATCAGCGCCCCTTCCTCATCCTCCTCGGCGTGCGCTACGTGGGCCGCATCCTTCTTCTTCCCGCGGCAGTCCCTGGTCTAGTGACCAGTTTTGCCACAGTTCTTGCAGGGATCGCCAGGTGGTGGCTTTCCGACGCCAGCGTTCTGGCCGTCGCGCGACGAGGAACTTGCGTTGCCGCGCCCGTGTCCACGCCCACGCCGTTTTCCCTGGGTGCTGGGCGACGCGATGGTGTTGCCGCCGGAGCCGCCCTGATCACGGCGGGCCTTGCGACGGGCCTCCCAATCTTCCTCGCACAGCATCAGGCGCCCCATGGCGTCCGTGATCTGCTTCGGCTTGGAGCGCTCCTCGAAGACACGCAGACGCCCGATCACCTCCTCGATCGACACGGAGTTCAGATCGAGAAACATCTCGAGGGAGACGGCGGCCTGGCTGAGCTTCTCAGGGACAACCTGCAGCATCTTCTTAACTACCTCAGCGTCGGTGATCTGATCGCCGAGGGAGCGCAGGTTCGTGGCGAGGCCGGTGATGCAGACGCCGAAGTCGTTGACGGTCTCGCCCTCCTTGAAGGTGATGTTGCCGAACTCCCGGCGGAGCTGCTGCACGCTGGCGTCGCGTGCGCGCTCGTCGCCGATCCGCAGGTTCTTGACCGCGTCCCACGCCTCCTTCACCGTGTCCTTGACGGCGAGTGTTCCCCAGAGCTCGGTAGGAACCGAGCGCAGGAGACCGGCCATTGCTTGCCGATCGTCGTGGTCCTCCTCGTCGTCGGGGTTGTCGCTGAGGCCAAAGCGGACAACGTCCCAGACGCCTAGCGTCTGGAAATTCACCTTTATCACAAGCTCCCACTCCGGATAGTTCGTCCGCGTAAGCATCGGCCAGGCGACGTTGGCGGACGGCTTCTCGATGACGCGCGTCCCGGCGTCCCAGGTGCGCGATCGGCTGGCGCGGGAGCGTCTGCGACGTCGTGGCGAGCGTGACGATGGAGGACTCTTCTTCTCGCCCGAGCCATCACCGGTGAGTATCTTCTTCGACGGTGAGTCAGACATGGCGATGGCGGAACTCGGCTCTGATGCCAATTGACAGAATCCCGATCGAGTATGAACGAGAACGAGGGGATGGAAAACACACGCGAACACAACCTGGACACTAGATTTTGGTGCTGCAAGAAACCGGCAGCTCTTCTGTTTGTATTGAACTCTAAATATAACAAAGTTACATGCAAGATTACACGGTGGGAAATCACCGAGATAAACGTGGCACGTTCGTGCTCAACCACTGCCACCCAATGGCCTGGGACGTGCCGCAAACGTCGCGAGTCGTGCGCGCTACCCACGCAAGCTCGAACATGCAGATCATGCGCTAAGCTAGAAAGCAGGGAAAGACTACGTGCTCAGGACTTATTCAAACAGATACTGTCGCCGCCGCCACCGTACGTGTTCCTGAGCATAGGCTACGACCGCGGGATCATGGACAAGTTCTTCTTTTGCGGCGAGCACCAGCGCGTGCTCAGGAACGTGAGCTGGCTGATGCAGCACAGCGACCTCTACTACGCGCCGTCGCTGTTCGCGGTCCCGGCGTTCCGGGCCGAGCTCCGGCGGATGTTCCCGGCGGCGTTGGACAGCGTGGCCCATCTCCTCGGCCGGTACCTGTTCCACCCGACCAACCCCGTGTGGAGCATGGTGACGAGGTTCCACCGCTCGTATCTAGCTCAGGCAGACCACAGGATCGGCATACAGGTCAGGATGTTCGGTTTCGTCTCCATTCCGGCCGACGACATGTACAAGCAGATCCTCGCGTGCTCCAAGCAGGAGCACATCCTGCCGGAAATTGTTACCGAGACAAACACGGCCACTGCCGGCGATCTCAAAACCGGTGGCGGCAACCGGAATGGCTCGACGTCGACGGCTATCTTTGTGGCGTCTCTGTACGCGGACTACTTCGAGAGGCTCAGATCGAGGTACTACGAGCACGCAGCGGCCGACGACCGCGGACCGGTCACCGTGTTCCAGCCGACGCACGAGGAGCAGCAGGCGACGCACAGCCTGGGGCACAACCAGAAGGCGCTGGCGGCGATCTACCTGCTCAGCTTCTCCAACGAGCTGATCACCACCGCGATATCCACGTTCGGGTACGTGAGCAGCAGCCTCGCCGGCGTGCGACCGGCGATCCTGCTCCCGGCGTACGGGCATAAGGTTCCTGCGACGCCGTGCGTGCGAACCGTGTCCATGGAGCCGTGCAACCTCACGCCGCCCATCGTGGAATGCCGGGATGCGGCCGGCGAGGACGTGGCGCGGCATGTCAAGGTATGTGAGGATCGTAAGGAAGGAGTAAAGCTGTTTGACTAAGTCGTGTATGACATTGACACGGGCTACAAAGATGAGTCACCCACTGTTGATGACTAGATCGTGCAAAATTGTTATAAAAACAACAACTAAAATACATACTGCTCATTAATCAGAATGTAACGTACGTAGACACCACAATCAACGTCAAAAACTTCAAAAAAAAAAAAAAAGGAAAAAGAAAAAAAATACTTGCTCAGAAAAAGTAAAAACTTCAAATATAGGAGTAGCATATGCAATTTTGATGCTTCTTTGCTGTCTTATATGATCACATGCATTATCCAAGGATTTAGTCCAAATATTTCAGCTGTCAAGTATATTACGGAAACTGTTTTTTAAATTCAACGGGAGAAGAGATGTGCCCACCTGAATTGCCATTAACAATGGCGTGGTTTATGACGAGCCAAAACCGAGTTTTACAAAGATTTGCAACAGAGTTTTACAAAGATTTGCTACTGAGTAGCAATATACATGGTCAGAAAGAGAAAGAGGGGAGGTTTATGCTGACGAACTGGACGCGTAATCCATCACGATGGCCACGAACACGGCGAGAAGGGGCACGAGGTGGTCGCACCCGCCGCCGGCGCATAGCACCCAGTCCGCCGCGTTCCAGACCAGGCCCGCCAATGGCCGGTGATCGACGACGAGGTTGTGCTCGGCGAAATAAACAGGCAGATCCTCTCGTGGCTATCGCTATGGTGCACTGCTTGTAGAGGAGGTCGTGTCCATGGCGGGAGTCGAGAACGACGCAGAAATATCCAGCCACTTGCAATGACTTCTCAGCGAATTAGGAGTAGGGAGTAATGCAGTTTGCAGAAATTTCACTTCAATTAATAATAAAATCGTACCTAAGCGAATACAAAATCATCTAGCTACAAGTTCGGTTACTACGTATTACTTGAAAACGTTACACATTCTAAAACTCAGCAAACTAACAAACTATAATCATAAGTTTATACTTGGAATGACGAAGGAGCTCATGTGAGGAACATAATCGCGTTGATGACATCTCCGCGTGTGCATGCTTGAGTCTATGCAAGTACGACTGTGTTGTCACTGGTATTCTGAAGGTGGCAGTATGCTCCTAGCAACATCTGAAAAAGATACAATAGGAAAAAAAGAGTTACAACCATATTTGCTTACATATTCCAAATTGTAAGATCGATATGCCCTACTATATATGTAACATTGATCATGGTTAGAGTTTAAAACATGTGCTTCAGTTTGCCCACAGTATTTATGAGAATTGCATTGTTTTTTTCAGATTTACTTTTGGAGACAACTGAAATATAATTAACACACGTTCCAACTAAATAAAAATAAACCATAATCTATAATACAGTATCAAAGGAGATAGCACCATATAGCTAGATGGACATGTACAGGGGCAGTACCTGGAGTATGGAAGTTCACGTATGGGATAACGCCTAAAAGTAACCCTTTCCCATAGACCTTGCTTGGCCGGACTTCAGCTCAACAGCATGAACACCATCCGTCCCGGATAGCAAAACCGTACCTGCCGATTCATTTAAACCGCTAAAATGGGTTGGAACCGGTTTGACTGTCGTACCCTATTTCTGAGATACACTGTACATCACGTATCAGTCTTTATATAATAGCTGATACGCACTAACACATCAAAATGTATATCAAAAGCATACTTCAAAATAAAGAAAAATTCTTGATATCAGACCTTTAGCAAAACCTCAGTGAGGACTAAAACAATTCACTGGTTGACTAGCTAGAGGTGAAGCAACCAGCGAAAAACATGGCCCAAAACCACAAGAAAACTTGAGAAGCATAACGAAAACCCAGCATGTCGCTGTCTTCTACGATTCTTCTCTGGCTAAAACCACAACTGCAAACTGTGAGTACATAAGATACTCAGCAAGCCCTAACACTAAGCAAAAATATATATCGATGCACATTTGGCTGTAGCAAAGATTAGGCTAAAAGATCTTCTTTTGTAAAAAGGCCAGTTTTATATAAGGTTCACTACAGAAACTTGGAAAAAAAGATCATAAGATATTTATTGTCCATATTTTAGTAGGTTAGTCCTCGGAGAGATGTTCATCAATCCCATCAGCACCCAAGTTTTAGTCAAAGAGGCTGGTACGCAACCGTACCGTCCCTTGGCACATAGCCTTCACTTTACAAAACACGAGCACCTACACCCACTCACTCTAACAAAGATAATAATGAGACTAATCATTATGAGCCCAAGCTGTAGTGTGTCAATACCGTGACAATGACCATTTCAGATGGATTATACACTTTACAGAGGTTGTACATTGTACCCACAGGCTATACTTCTTTTGATCAACAGAGTCGCATAACGTTCACTCCAACGCACGCTAAGGTATCCACAAAGTCCACCTCAAGATACAAACAGGGATTATCTCTCGAGGTTTTCCAGACCACCGATGATGCGATAGCACATTCTCGTAGCCAGATCGTGGGTTTAGGACATCAACGTCTACTCCCTGGACCTCACACACAGACGGGTAATTATAGAAACTAGAGGGCTATACCTGTGGGTAATACGATCCCATGGTGCGAGCTATTGCTGTAATCGAAGACCGGACCGTGAGTATCGCATGTATGCTGCTGCAACTTGTGTCTCTGGACCGTCTTTAAGGGTCATTGTTGATAACCAAAGGGGTGGAGTAAGTCCCGCTCAGACAGGTTCTGTGGTTACACAAAATCACTATGTTTAAGTCTGATGAACCGATCCTTATATGGCAGGGGTGGCGCTCGTCCATGACAGGTGGACCAGTCCGAAGTCTAACACCCATCATAACATATAGTACTAAGAGCCCGCCCCACGACCAAAAACAATATTCCTTCCCATCACCTAGCACCAGTTTGCACTATCACCCAATTCCACTTTATTTGACACACACACCACCAAACTCATTTTAACACATTTCATAAAATGATTGGTGTATAGTATGACGATGCACTGCATCGCATAAGGGTTCATAAGCAATCTAATATCAAAGTAACTTTTCGCTCGTTAAAGGGTTTTAATGAAGGAAATCCTATAGCTAACAAAGGGGTGTCATCAACAGGTAACAAGGTAGTATTCATATTTAATGTGAGTAAGTAACTGATATAAATATAAATACGTAATGTCAAGTAGGGTATTAGCTACACAATGTTTTAATATAGATTAAAATAAACATGCAAGCATTTAGGTCATATGGGTGCGCAAGCAAATTATAGGATGAATATGATCAAGGGGTTAGAGCTTGTCTGCAAATCCTTAATCTTCAGAATATGTCCTCTCGATAATCTTCAAAATCTGATTCTTGAATTGTTGGCTTGATGCCGAAGTCTTCGGGCTTTTCGTCGTATGTCCATTCTTCTGTCTTCTCTTGGGGTCCGACTCTTCCTCGAACTCAGCGTTATCTACACGGTAGAATACACCTAATAAAACTACTGTAAAAGAAACAAAGCTCGAGAAGAATAGATAAGATACGATAAACTTCGAGTAAGAGCCGAATAAACTTCGCGAGGAAATACTAAGGTTAGGTCATGCATGATGCGGCGATTATCTTAATGCAGTGCATCTTATTATTATTTATTATGGGTTAGTTATTAGAATAAGTATTTGCGTAGCTACTTTATCTTAGTGCTTATGCTGTTACATGAATAGTTAAGTGTGGCTAGGTATTATTTAATTATACTAATCCTTTGCATGAGTACGGGCTTAGATTACGGTTCGCTTATTATAATTCTAGGAATTCTATGTGTCGTTTTGTGCATGATCATAACTTAGCGGTATTCGCTATGAATTGTTACTTAACTATTCAGTTCATTTTAAACAATGCTTTTGTGTTTATGCCAGAGAGTCATGTGAGTGTATGCATTATCAAGCTTTCAAGGCACGAATGTGTTTATGTAGTTTTAAGCTAATATAAAGCATGTTTAGTTGACATAACAAGTGGGTGAGGTGTCTTTTCATATGTAATCTTATTTATATCATATATTTAATTAGATGCATTCTAAAATACCTTTATTTAGTTTACATCTAAATAAATGATTGTGTAGTAACTAGAGATTATTTACTTAATTCCTTATTATGTAGTTACATTCTAACTATTAGTGCCTAATTAATTAAATCTTAGTTTTATAATTTGTTACTAAGGGTTTCATATGGCACATGCAATAACATAGGTTAATGCAAAGTGAGATGCACACTAATTTTACTACTAATCTGTATCTATCATGATGATATGAGACACACTATTTATTAATTTCTTAATTCTCTACAAATATGCGATGGTTAGTGTTTAGCAACTAATTATCTAGTTTTATCTTTATAA